>APFE031612893.1:8321-21369 GCA_000404065.3 Pinus taeda
GATACTCTGATTCAGACTTCGATGGAGATAAAGAAACTGGGGTATCTACTTCAGGTTATGCTATGAGTCTTGGATCAGGAGCTGTCTCCTGGAGATCACGCAAACAATCAGTTCCAACAGATTCCACAACAGAGGCTGAATATGTGGTAGCAACTGAGGCAACAAAAGAAATTGTGTGGCTCAGGAAGATTCTTGAAGATTTGCAGGTAAAACAAGTACAATCGACTCCACTCATGATTGACAATACCTTAGCAATAAAGTTGGCTAAGAACCCAAAGTTCCATGATCGAACGAAGCACATCAATACAAAATATCATCTGATTCGACATCATGTTGAGGCAAAAACAATCCATCTTCAACATTTTTCCACTAATGAGCAGATTGCAGACATCTTCGCGAAAGCGCTTGGAAGAGAAAATCTTGAAAGATTCAGAACGATGCTTGGACTCACCGACATCACTTCAAATTAAGGGGGGGGAATGTTGACACCTAATCATAGGGATTGGGTGAAAAATTGTAATTAATTTAAATAAATAATAGAGAAAATGGAGAGTCATCGAGAGATGAACTGAACAATCACTCACTCTTGTATATAATAATGAACAACCTGAATGAAGAATGCAATTATATTTGAGGAGTTACCTCCTAGTCTGACAGCTGCATTTGTGTTTATTTCAGTATTTATATTTATAAATAGCTTGTTAATGGAATAAACAAGTAGGAGAAATTAAACAGATAATGCAGTAGGGATTTCTAACGTGTTAAACTTAGAAATTTCAACATTCTCTTCCTATTCCTTTAATCGCTTCTCTTCTAGCTGCTTCTTCCTCTCTTCTTCCTCAAGCTACTTTCTTTTCTCAAGTTGGTCCTCGGAGTGCTGGCCACTTGAATCTTGTGACCGTTTGAGCTCTTCTTCTCTTTTCCTCTTGATCTCTTTCTTTTTCCTTGCCAAGGTTGCATTCCTTTGCTCTAATGTCTCTTCATCTCCCCCTTCCTCTTGGTCACTTGGGGAATCTTCTACCTCTTTCTCCTTGTGTTTCTCAAGTTTCCTAGTTGCCTTCTGCTTCTCCTTCATCCTCTTTAGAGACGCTGATCTCTCTTGAAGGCTCAAATTTCCTGGAAATGTTCAAGTTTCTTGTCATCTCTTTCTTGCTTCTCAGAAGTGCTGATTTCCCTGGCGGAATTGTACCAGTTCCTAATCCTGTCTTCGTGAGCATGCTTGGAATGTGGATATGAATAGTTGAAATTGGCCCTTTGGTAGTGAGCCACTACTACCGTATCGAGATCATATGTACAGCGGTTCAGAGTCACAAAATGACATCCCTTTATTTATTAAACCTCTGCCTCCATTTCCTTGATGTTTTCCATCGTGTAAGCTTCGATAATGAGAGGGAATGCAGGTCAAGGCTTCTTCTTCCCCTTACTCAGTGTCTTCTTCCCCTCTGCCTCCATTTCCTTGAATTTTTCCACTGTGTAAGCTCTGATAATGAGAGGGAATGGGGGCTAAGGCTTCTTCTTCCCCTTGCTCAGTGTCTTCGAAAACCCCTGGGTGATCCGATAGCACACTTCCTGCATGAGTACTATGCTTGTGGAAAATCAAGGAAATCTATGTGGGGTCTTGTAAGAGCCTAACACTTTGATGAATTTCCCCTCTTGGATTGGGAACCGATGCACCACTTTGATGATGATCTCCATGGCTCTCTTCGACATGCAAGGGGGTTCTTCCCCGAAAAGAACCTGAAATAATGGGGCAATAAATGATTCAAATATGGTGGTGAACATACCCTTATAGCTAGTGTTCTAGAAGATATAGTAATCTTGATGTACCGACTCCACTTCAACTGTGGTTCAGTTGTAACTCTAGTGGTCAAACTGTCGCCTTGCATAGACCACATCCAAGAGGTATGAGGCCATATAGAATTTTGACGGATGGTTTGGCTCAAGATGTTTAGTTGTAACTATATTTTTTCTTATCATTGAAGCTAGGATGTTGGCCTAGTTGAAAACCATACTCCTAGTGTCGACGACGTACATGATAGGGACCCATGTCCCAAGGAAAACATCAACATTGACCCTACCGTAAAATTGGTTCATCATAGTGGCGATCAATTGATAAACCTTCCTTATTCCATCCGTTCTGTATATTTGGTCACTTCTGACCTAAAACTGGGATAGGTCTTTCCACCATTCCCTCATAATGTCCTTGGTCAGAATTACAAAATTTGAGATCCACCGGGAGTTAAATACCTCCTCCTTTTTGGGAAATCTGTAATATGTAGCGATCTCTGTAGAAGAGATAGTTGCGAACGGTGCGCCTGAGTGATCCCTCACTATCCATTGATCCATGTTTGTATTCTATATGATCCACTCAATGGTCTTGTCACATGGAAAAACTGGGGGATGTGAGGCCACCTTGTGGAGTTTTGACCTCTTGACATTTATGTATACTTAGAAATCCTCCTGGTCTTTTGGGATTTCCTATTTAGAGAATTTTGCGTAAATGTCAAACCAAGAGAGCTTGGTTCTTTTGTTGATATTGCACGCAGTATCCCCATATATGGGAGGTAGTAGGGCTTGGTGATATCTTGCACATTGCTTTAAGAACTCATGCGGGTAGATTTTGCTAATGGGGGTGCCATCTCGTCGTCGAAGGAGGAGATCGAGATGCACTCACAATCAACGTCACCTAGCATGTCAAACAAACAATCACACGTGAGAGAGATGTCATGAATTATAACTACTAGCAGCAAGCACAAATTATAGTTTCCAGATCTCGGGAAGAGGTTTTCTTGGCAGGTCGCAAGGTTGCAGGGATCAGGGGGTTGCAGAGGTCGCATAGATGAGCGCGCGACTTGGCGACTGGTAGGCCGATAACCATAGCTAGGTCAAGGATCGTAAAGGTCACAGAGTCACAAATGGGAATGGGTCGCAGATGAGGATGGGTCATAGGGGTCGCGCCTGTTACTGTATCGCAACCTTTAGTTGTGCAACTTGTTTCCTTGGGTGATTCAATAAGTGAAATGAGGCTCATGATGGGTTCATGGGGCCTCCCAGGATCAGATGGATTGGTCCTCGAGGAATGCAAGCCAATTTGGGCTGAGGGTGGCTAAAGAAAATGCTCAGAGGGGTTTGAGGAACAAATTAAGTATTTAAGGGTTTCTGGTTAAAAAAATGAGCCCAAAATTTGTATAAAACCCCCCTGGTCTGGAATGTGCAAGGTCAGGGTGGAAGAGGGAGAAAAATGGAAAAAATAAATGATTAGTATGGGAGGGGAAGAGTCACCTACCTGATAGGGTCTCGCACCTCCTCCAAGTCATTGAGCGTCTCTATCTTTCGTGTGACCAGGCTGAATTGCCCAAATGATCAACAAGGCCCAATATTTATAAGTTTGGTCGCACGTGAGGGGGTCGCAAGGGTCGCACCTTGTGCGATTTCAGGTGTTTGCGACCCTTGCGACCTTGCAACCTTAAGGGGTCACGAAGTCGCGGGGTCACATAGGTCACACTTGTTTGATCTCTAAACCTTTGCGACCTTGCGACTACAAGGGTCGCAAAGTCACATTGGTCGCACAATACCTGGATATGTAACTTGCGACCCTATGACCTTGCGACCTAGAGAGTTCACAAGGTCACATGGGGGAAGATAAGTCACAAAATTTTCACTGTGACCTAGCAACTTGACTTGATCATAAATTTGGTTAGGTCACAGGGTCGCAATTTTTCGGCTTACAAGGGTTGTTTTGGTGCGACCCGCGATTAGGATAGGATCTCAAGCTTTTGAAGGTTTTTAGGAGTTAGGTTCGTGAGATGAATAATGTTCAAGATTCCCAAAAAGGTCACGAGAACCGATGACAACTACGGGGATGGTACAGGGGTCCGAAATTTTTAAGGGTCAGAAATTTGGGGGGGTTGTTGCAGCAGCTACAACAGAGCGACAAACATATTCTGGTGTAGCTACTATGTTTTGGATGCTGGAATGTTTGCATCACAAGGATTAGTTATATCTGGCATAGAGATCATGTTAATGGTTATTAATCCCATGTTTATGTATGGTTGTTATGGTCATGGTTGTTCTTATAGTTTTCTCATAGAATTTGACTAAATTCCCAAAGCCCCGTAAAATTTATTGTGAGATTGTGTGTGGTTGTTTGAGTTTGCGGTTGATGAGCAGTGAAGGGTGTATGTATTGCAAATATGTTTCTTCATTATATCAATCATAGTACTCATGTATTGATGTTGTTGTCAAGTTATTAAGTTAGTCATTGTGATGAGAAGATTTGGTTATTGAGTTAGTCATTGTGATGAGCAGATTTGGTTATTGAGAGAAAATATTGAGTGTGGGTTGTTGAGTTAGTTTTTTTGTATCCAATTAATGAGATTAGAGTCCTAGTGGGTCCAATATGAAAATGGGATGAAACATCGCTTAGGATGTTTGAGTTTGTTGCTGGTGGATTCTATTTTAAAAATGGATGAAAAGAGATCCATGAGAGCTTGAAAGTTGGGACCATCAATGGACGAGTGGTGGATTTATTATTCAAGGTGTAGTTGCATCCTTCGAGTTATGGCCTAAGAACATGGGAGTGGTGGAATCCATTAGGTAGTGACCTGGAGTGAGTAGTTTCTTATATGATCACAAGTTGGGACATGTTGTAGCCAATTATAGAAGTAGAGTGTTCATATCTAACTAGCAGAGCATGTAATAGTACGGGAAACCAAGGAGACCACCAACCATAAAGTATATTAGTTCATTTAATGGTTATTGTTTTTCTTGTAACCTATTTGGCCACAAGATAGTTGATTGCAAACCTTGTGCACAAAGTAGAGGCACATTTTATGGAATACATAGATCTTACATGATGAGAAAAATATTTGACCCTCTAGCTACATATCTTGGTCATGTGATATTTTATGCATGTCACAATTTTAGTCACATGGCTAGAGATTATAAGATGATCGAGTTCTCAAGTCATATTAGATGAAAGGAG
This sequence comes from Pinus taeda, assembly GCA_000404065.3. NCBI lineage: Eukaryota > Viridiplantae > Streptophyta > Pinopsida > Pinales > Pinaceae > Pinus > Pinus taeda. The sequence continues at coordinate 13,306 of APFE031612893.1, forward strand.
AAACAAACCTAAAGTAGGCCTAGCGTAAAAGAAGAGGAGTATATCCATGCAAAGATGTAGCCTACCACAATATGGATGAAGAAGAAGGAGCAGTAGCCCATGAAGTAGGACTTGGAAGTCCCCACTACAATCTATTATTACTTTATGCATATTCATGAAATACTGCAAAAGAGTGAAGAGAGTTCATAGCCTTAGGTGAAGTGCATGGAAGAATGAAGGTGGCATGAGGACGAGTAGAAACAACAACACAATGTGTATGACAGTTCTCTTGCATGATCAATTATGTAGGATCAACAAAAGGTTACAAGGTCTAAAGAGCTTAGGGGAGAGCTATTCATGCATTAAGGTTACAAAGTTTTATGTTTTTTCACTCATTCCTTACAGCATATCCATATGTTGCGATTATGGGTGAAGAGGCATGAAAATCGTCCTTGTATGTATTTATGTCTTATTTTAAAATTGGTTTAAATGCCCTTGTACCAAGTAGGTATCGAAGGGTATCTTTTGGGTCAACCATGTGTAGGAGAGTTATGAGTCTTTTGGCACGCATAGAAGAAGTCATATGTTTTAGTCATGTAAGCACATATGAGTGCATTAATGTTGTAGGCATGTACTTTCATTATATATCATTGTATTGGTCATGCATTAGAGTGCAAGTCACTTGGTTTGGTGTGCACAGGAGTGAGTTATGTTTCATCTATGTGTGGCAAGCTAGTTGAGAGTTACATGGGAAAGAAATTCCTTGTCATAATCATGCATATAAATTTTTTTATCTTAGTCATGTATTGAAGAGAGAACTATTGTGCGCAATATGTAGCCATTTATCATTGTTGATGTCATCATCGGGTCATGGCTATGTAATCATGGTGATAGGCATGCATAGGAGAGACATTTTGTTCAGCCATATATGGCCTTATAGATGTCATTGTTTAAGTCTTGTATCTTATTGATATAGCCTTGTACTCATTGAATAATCCCTATAATCTCATGTATCAGTTATCCTGTCTTGTCATGAAATCATTGGCCTAGTTGTGTTGTCTCTTTCAAGTGGAAATGAGGCTTATTGCAGAACAAAAAAAGTGTTTAAACAACAAATTGGAGGAGTTAATTGCATCCCCTAATACATGTTCAAGTGGAGCATATTCAACAAAAGAGAAGAGCATTGTATTGGTAGAGAGAATTATTAATTACATTGGTTTCTAATGATTATCTTGTAGATGTTGGTAGCTAATTTGATTTCTTCAACAAATCAATTGGTATTAGCATGGTATTTTAGTGAAGATTGGACCACCCTTTTCTATTGATGCTAAAGGGGGAGAGTGACTATTAGGTCGATTGGGCTTGACCCAGGTTTGGCTTGTGCTTCGCACCAGCAAAACCCTTAGACATCGGCCCTTTCAGCAATGACCCACAAGCAGGTTGAAGTCTCACCTAGGGTGGCTATGGGTGATTGTAGAACTAGGTTTCTGCAACCTTGAGGTTCTGTGCGGAGTGGCTCTTAACTTCGCTTTTCTATACTTTAATTATCCTTATAACATTCATAAAATTATTGCACAGTGTATTCTAACTATAGACTTTGTCACATTTATTTTAATATGAGAACATTACAGAAAAATAACAATTGTGCTAACATACCCATTACTTGCAATTACTTAGCATAAACATATAGAACAAGAATAACAGATACATATACAAAAGACTTCGCCAAAAATTATTCTTCTTTATTAAGATAGATCTTTCAGTACATAAAACTTCTCGACCTATGCACTCAACTGCAGACTCTTCCAAGGCCTCCACACACTCAGTTGTGGAGCCTTTCCTTAAGACTCAATGCACTAGACAAAAGACTCGATCACTTGTGCTCTCTCTATGATGTCATCTAATTATTTTTGACAAAGCATTGTGTGTCCTTAAATACATAACATTGCTACAAAAACCATGGTCCACATACCATGGACTCAACAAAACAATGAACTAAAACCTCGATACTCGTTATAAAATGAGGGGTTTTGACCCACCCCGAAGCCCTTAGACACTGTGCGGTCAACATAATCTTCGTGGAATCTTCACATTTGTCTCCTCAAAGTTCATATTCTTTGACCAAATCTGGACCAAGTTGGGTTGTGCCCAATAGGCCCCCAACACTCACATGTGACTAGTCCTGAGTCACTCAGCTTCGGTACCCTTGATATTTGTTGTGATGCCATTGTAGACGACATTGTACCGCTTGACTATTTCTGCTACCTACTTTTCCTCTCAACGCACTTATTCTAGTAATGCCTCTGTGGTTGGTCCGAATGTTTGCTATAACACTTGTTTCTCCCTCTATCGTATCTCCCTGAGCCTTTCATCTACTTCTTGCAAAAGTTGGAGGGTCTCATCCTGTCACAGTTGAGTCCTTTCTATCAAAATCTGCTCTTTCCTTCGAATAGCTTCAATATGTTTATGTATATTCTTCTTTTCTGTGATGTTGGCAAGCCTTTGAGAGACTGGTAGGGTCTTCGCAGTTTCCATGATCTCTTCCCACTACTTTTTCTTCACTTGTAGTTCCTCTTCAATCTTCTGAATGTTTGGATCCTTCTATAGTGAGGTCCAAATCTGCATGGTCTCATCTAGTAACTTTCTACAATCCGCCACTGTGTCGGAGATGGCTTTCGCTGTAACTTTTAGATCCCTCTCCCTTTGCTCACGCACTTTCGGTGGTGTGAATGGTTGAAACCTTCTTTGTAGCTCAAAGATATTCACTTCATATTCAAACTTTATTTTTGTGAGCTTATTCTTTGACTCATTTATCACGAGGTCGAGCTTCGTCGCCTTCTCTACTCGCGATTATTCTTCGCAGACCTTTATGTCAAAACTTCACTACAAGTTTTTACAATGTCTTCCTCTAGCTACTGTTGTTGCTGGCATGCTTCATCCCTTTATTTGATCAATTGATCGAGCTCCTTGTTTAGCGAAGCTCTGTCCTTTTCCACCTGAATGCTTGATAACAAAGTGCATTGTTATCACTCCTTCATTTCATATGTAATACTTTGATGGAACTCATGTAATACCTGAGTTGTAAGTGTTGTGATGTTCATGTTAACACGGTCCCACCCCCTTACTCACTCTATGTCCTCAGCGGATTCAAACTGTAACGCTCCACTTGGTATTTGCAAAATCCTCAATCCAATTGTCTGCTTTATTTGTCGCTTTGGCGGCAATAGATGACCTATCTATGTCGGTTTTCTAGATGTTTGTGCCTATACCTTTAACTCTGTGATGCCTTGCTTCACATCTGTCAATATCATTTTATAGTGATCGTCGTCCTTGTTCCAGGTCTTTGTTGTTACTTCCTAAACCGTTTCTCCAATCTCATCGATGTCCCCCTCAGTGAGGGCAAGTGGTATTGCGCCCTTAGATTTGCTCGCCTTCTGTTTCTTCCATGTGCCTGACATATTTAATATAGGTACGCTATTTTTGATGATGAATGGTGATTCCTATGTTGGATCTACTTTGCTGAGAGGGTCTTGGGTATCATGTTCTGTCTCTGGCTCTGGTTCCTCTGCTCTTTCCCTTTGTTTGTCCCACTTGGACCCGCATGTTGCGCGGTGCCCCCCATTGCTTCAGTGTCTTCTATGGTTGGGGTCATCCATTCGGCTGACCATTGTTGTATTATTGTGAGCAGGTCATCTTGAGTGACCAAATATGGAAAAGGGTGCCATGTCTCCATTGGATCCTTTCAAGCCTTGATGTATACTCAGTGAAAATATGCCTTGAATGCTGCGATGTTGCGATACTGCTCATGAAATATAGGTGATAACCTAGGTTACTGGTTCACCACCATGTGAAAATCCATGTCCAATAGCACAAAGAAAATTATTTTATCATGTGCGTGTAATGACTCCTTGGTATGCCACAGTGAGGCATACCCCGTTACTTCACATACATCTTTTTCGACTAACGAAAATTGTGAGTCCTCCTGCTCCTTCCATGCTATTAACGCGATGATCAAAATCAACCACACATAATAAAATGTTTTTCCTTCCTCCTGCGCCTCACGGCAATCCTCCAAAAATTCCTTGCCTAAGTACCCGACCCAGTTGAACTGAACCTCATTGCACTGCGCAACCAAAGAAACCATGACTGCGGGGACTTTTTTTGCTCTGCATTTCCTCATTATTTTTCCTACTAAAATGTGTTTGGTGAAGAATTCCCCTTGGTCACTCACAGAGTTGATATCATAACTGCGCGACTTCTTGATAATCTCGAACTTATCCTTCATGGTCTGTGAGATTTCCTTGTCTTGGTTTTTTCCAACTAACTCTTTTGAAGGTCCTTCCCTTGGTAGGGAAGTCCAATAATTATTCTTATCAACATCTCGTAAATCGGGATTCTCTTCCCCAACCAGAAGCATTTGTCATGCACCAATATTAGTAGTTGTCGAACAGAGGTTGTGTTGGATGTGCTTCTACCAAAGTGTGGCACGTATACCATGTTTAGCAAACATGATCTCTACAATCCTATAGCCCACTGGTGCAACTCCAACCCAGTAACTCTGCTCTCTGGATAATAGAACTGGTGTAGGTACTTGCTTAAATCGAACTGCGGATATTTATTTCTGTCATTAAAGTCCCAATCCTCCATTTTAATTGTGGGATTTTCCCCAACACTTCGCCTTCAAATGGAACTTTTTATGGTAACAGCAGTGTGAAAGTGTCGAACTTTGTGTCTTTTGGGTCCTTAACCAGCTTGGCACTTGGTTTCCTTGGTGGCAAATATGGTGGCAGCATAGAGAGAGTTTTTGCGCCCTCTGTCTCCATCTGGGGCATCTCGGCTTTCTCCTTTGTGTCATGGATTTCCTCTTGTCTTCCTGATGTACTAGCTTCTTGGCCTTCTCCTTAGGTTTCTTATTTTGCTTAGTCTTTGTCCGTTGCTATTTTGTTTAGTCTTCATCCAAATTCTTCCTTGGGGATGTTCTTAGCTCTACTCCAGAGGCTTCAACTAGCCTCTTTTTAGGTGTTTTCTTGGGTTGTTCTTCTATAGCTACTTGTTTTCGTGGCGACCTCACATGCCTTGGGGACAGAGGTACATTCGATGCTCCAAAGTGACCAACCTGGGCTTCCATGACTCCTATTAGCCCTTTCTCTACAAATGCTTGAGCAAATTATTCAAAGCTTCTCTCAAACATACACTTAACTCACTCTTGATTGAAAATTCTCAAATTGAATTCTCCAGATAGCAAATTGTAAAATGTGGAGTGGGACATAGCTTTTATAGCGAATTTGAATTTCGAACCTCATGATTAGCTTAGATCTTGTTCATTTAATGAAGGCATGGCACTAGATTCGACCAGCTCTGCTTCATAAATATGTTTCTCCCATGCCCTTTAATGACAAATTCCATTTAACAACAAATTTTTCCTTCCAATGGTCATATTTTTCTGGTTATCTTCAATAATTCTACAGTTTTTTTCGGACTTCGACATACTTTTGAATATCACACAGTAATCCTTCTTTGGCGCAATTATTTCTGACTTCGACATACCCCTGAATATCGCACAGTAGCCTTCCTTAGTGAATTCTCCTTCTACAGAGTAGTTTATAGTCCAGTGCCCACTTTCAACTGTAGGTCGCACTAAGGTTGTTCTCCTTTCGTCTTTCAATGTGAAGCTCCAAGGACAAAGTCATCGCTATATACCTTCAATCTTCTACCATTGACCTGTCCTGGAATCAGTTGATCGTTTAACTTTGCAAGCTGAATTACGCCACCATCAGAGACATGTTTGATGATATATGGCCCTAATCAATGTGTTGTAAATTCTCCTAGGAACTTCATTAATTTGCTATCATATAAGAGTACAAGATCTCCTTCCCAGAATGTCTTTTGCTTGATGTGCCTGCCATGCCAGGATTTCTCCATTGCTTTTTGTACTTGCTGATGAAAACCTGCTATAAACTTGTCCTCTTCCAAAGCAAGCAATTGCACCATCCTCTCCTCCATTATATTTGAATCTTCCATGTTTGTGAAGGCTACAATTCTTAAACTGGGAACAATTTACTCCATAGGCATGATTGCTTCTTGTCCATATACCAACATAAAAGGTGTATGGCTTGTACATTTCTTGCATGTTGTCTTATATGCCCACAAAACCAATGGAATCCTTAGATCCCAGTCATTTATGTTCACATTGCACACTTTTGTGAGTGCATTCTCCAAAATTTTATTGAATGCTTCGACTGTCCCATTCACTTGAGGGTGATATGGGGTAATTTTCTGATGGTGTACTTGAAACTCTTCAGTCATTGCCTCAATAGTTTGATTCAAGAAATGTGAGCCTCGATCACTCATTAATACCTTCGAACACCAAAATATGGACATAATGTATTAAAAATGAACTGGTGTGGTGGTATCTGCGTTGATATCCTTCATTGGCTACGTTATATCCAATATTTCTAGTTCTGGTCCAACAAATTCGCGATGTCCTTCCAATTTTGGTATATTGATATTGTGTGGATCTTCATCTTCTTCGGTAGTGATATTACAAAATTCCAATACATTTTGTAATTGCGTAGCCCAATCATGCTGCCAAGTTAATGGAGCTTCAATCTCAAAAATATTTTCTCCAATTAACTGAAGAGCTAACTCTATACACGAGTAATCAGCTTCAAAATTGAATGTTAACATGAATCCTTCAACCAAATCTGTCAAGTTTGCAGTTTGATGTCGCAGTTATGTTTCAAGATACCAATCCATAGGAATCATTTCTAGTGTGTGGATAAACCCATGTACCCACTCTTGTTCTAGAATTTCTTTGCAAACTGAAGTGTAGCGGTGAATATGCTCTCGGGGATCAACCTTACCATCATAATTTACTTCTATTTATGTGTCGATTGAGCCAAACCTGATCCACATTAATCTTCAACACTGTTGCAAATTTTCTATATTTCTTTTATGAGTACCCCACCATCTAGCAAGTGTAGCTCTCAGGGCTACATCCAAAGCTTGCAACCTTTGTTCTTTTTGTATTTCTCTTTCATATTCATCAAAAAACAAACTTACTTCTTCGATCCCATCATAATAAGGTAGATCACATACCTCATAAGTTATGAAACGAAGTGATTTTGTGGTAGAGACTTCATATAACGTGTTCTGCCAATTTTCCAGTTCTTCCTTGGAATCTGAAGTACAAGAATTGTCCTGTTCCCAACCCAATTTGCCATTTGCAATGGGATCAATCCAATATTCCTCCTTAGCTGTTATCTGATAAAATTTGTCGACATTTGTGTTATCACCTAGAACTGCAGTGATATGTACATAATGTTGTCCATAAAATTTTTGTTGTCCAAAAATAGGTGTCTAATGGTTGTTGCCCTATGTTTGTTACTTAGGGATCGTGTTTTATAAAGATATTCATATGAATCATTTTCAAAAGCCATTAGTCATCCTCCATCATGATTGTATAAGATATGTCTTGTCTTATACACATCACTAGTCCTTTTCGCATTTCTGCAACGCAATTTTATTGGCTGATTTTGCAGCGCAATGATGTTTTAGTTCTTTCACAGCGTGTCAGTAACCAGCCATTTCGTAGCGCATATTGTTAACTTATAACTGTCTGCGCTACGAAATCGCGGATTCGGGGATTTAAGCAGCACTGATTCTTAGAATGTCATGTCTGGGGGATGAGTCAGTATGTCCGTCCGTTTATTGTCAGAATGGCGTCCTTTCAAGCAAGACTGTTAAGTTGCGGAGGAGCCCGAGTTCATTCTTTAAAAGGAACCTGATTGCAAGCGAGCCGGTGTTCAAAAGTTTGAATTCGCATTTGGAGTTGAAGCTGGTAGTGTTTCTCTGCACAAAAATTTCAAAGCGAAATGGAGAAGAAGGGGCATTGGTCTGGAAGATGTCAAAGAACAGAACCTGTGGGATTGGATCTCGCTTTGAGAGACGAAGGTGTGAGACAAGCTTTTCAGGATGCTGGTTGCTGGACATTTTGTGAGAAGCTATAGGGTGGGCATGCTGAGGTAACAAAAGCATTTGCCTTAAATTTTACAGGTTTAAGTTCTAAAGTAGCTATGCTAGAAT
>APFE031612893.1:23486-34967 GCA_000404065.3 Pinus taeda
GATAAATCAGTAGTTTATTTTGAGAGAGCCCTCTCAGGTTAGGGAGGCTAATCCTTAGCCAAGAGTCTGGTCTGAAATAGTTACATAGAGTCTTACTGATTAGCAGCCATCAGTACTGATTTTTGTGATAACAATTTGCATCACAATACTCATCCTAGACAGGCTCTATATAGTGCACTCCTTTTGAGTGGTCTAGAGGGACAATGACCATCATATCGTCTTTTTCGAGCACCATTTGTCTGTTCTTCAAATTAATTATCGCCAAATTATCAAAAGCCCAATCCAATCCAAGCAATGTCGGATAGGGGACACGTTTGGCATTAGATCGTAATCCAGGATTACCTTATCCATATCATATTCCCTGATATATGCAGTTAATATCATTTCCTTCCCCGTTCTCTTATTGTGTCATTGTAAATTGTTCACTCCATGCAAATCGCTTCATGGTACCTCTTTATCAACGTCGGAGTCTATCAACTCTTAGAGTCCCTCGACAACCCTATGATTCCTCAACAACTTCATGCAAGTCTATAAAAATGACTTCAAAATACTTGGATCTAATTCTCGTGTCGGAGTAGACACTTTGTTGCAGTCCTTCTTTGGCATTAAATTCGGTTGCACACTAGATGTTAAAGCCCCATCATCCATGAAGCTTCACTTTGCTCCCATGAATGTTTATTTTTCCTTTTGGATACTGAACTAGGGGCATTTTCTGTGTCTTTCTTACCCATGTCTCTTCTACTTTCTTCTTACCTTTATCATCTCTATTCACAACTCCACTCATTGTTACGATGTTGATGAGCGGTTCATCCTCCCTTGGCTCAACAACCATCATTTGAATATTTCCTATGGGCTATTGGTTCCTTTTCTCCTACATCTTCGTAATAATGAAGTGACATTCTTCTATCATGTGATCAAAATATTTGTAGTAGTTGCAGGTTGTAGTAGGGTTCCGACAGTGTCTTGCGAAGTATCTTGCATGTCCAGAGTTATAACAGATAATCTGGCTATGTCATTGACTAGCTCCTCCTCCTCCTCCTCATCCTTGGAAGTCTCCTCGACCAGCATGTTGTCACGGCTCCTCGCTTGCATCTATAAGCATAAGTAGTGCGCTCCAACATCAAGTCATAACTTCGATAGTTTCTCTCATCATGGCCTACTGATTTACAAAAGTTACAAAACAATTGATTTGGGGTCCGCACATACTTCTGTAATAAATAGCAATCTGCAGAGTGATGTTGGCCTCTCGTTCTACAAATCTCGCACCACAAACTTGATCCTGGGTTTACTGGATTAGGTGCTCCACTTGCCAAGTAATCTCTAAACAAAGGGAATTGATCCTTATAGTGGCCCTCTTCTTTGCATTTTGTACACCACAATTTTGATCTAGTTTCTTTACTTTTCTTGAGATCTTGCAATTCCATGGTCAAATTTGCTATATGACTCTGAATTTGTTGTACTCCTGCATTAGTATCTTCGATCAGCAAGGCTTCCAGCTTCATTGCAATCACCAATGCTTTGGCTTGAGTTACTATCTTCTACTGCGTAAAGGGTAACCTGATATGTGGAAACAATGCAACTATAAACCATTCTTTATGCTATTTTGGGGGTATGTTGAAGCTTACTTGTCCCATTAACACCTTGAATAGTTGATCCAACTCCCACACAGACTCAATAGTTGTCTATTTGATTTCCTTGAGCTTCATAACGGAACCATTTGTTGGGTCGGTTGGGCTTGACCCAGGTTTGGCTTGTACTTCACACCAAAAAAACCCTTAGACACCGTCCCTTTTGACAACGACCTACAAGCAGATCAAAGTCTTGACCAATGTGGCTATGGGTGATTGCAGAAACATGTTTCTACAACCTTGAGGAACTGCATGGAGTGGCTCTTAACTTCACTTTTCTATACTTTAATTATTCTTCTAACATTCATAACATTATTGTGCAGTGTATTCTAACTACTGACTTTGTCACATTTATTTTAATATGATCACACTACAGAACAATAACAATTGTGCTAACATACCCATTACTTGCAATTACTTCGCATAAACAAATAGAACACAAATAACATGTACATATACAAAAGACTTCACCAAAAATTCTTCTTATTTATTAAGATAGATCTTTCAGTACATACAACTTCTTGACCTGTGCACCCAACTGCAGGTGGTCTACTCACTCAACTGCAGACTCTTCCAAGGCCTTCACGCACTCAGCAGCAGAGCCTTTCCTTAAGACCTAAAAAAAATAACAAAAGACTCAATCACTTGTGCTCTCTCTGTGATGTCATCTAATTATTTTCGAAAAAGCATTACATGTCCTCAAATTCATTACATTTCTACAAAAACCATGGTCCACATACCATGGAATCAACAAAATAATGAAATAAAGCCCCTATACCCATTACAAAATGAGGGGATTTGACCCACCTCGAAGCCCCTAGACATTGCGCAGTCAACATAATATTTGCGGACTCCACGCACTCCACTCCTCAAAATGCGGAGTCTTTGACCAAACCTGGACCAAGTTGGGTCGCACGCAACAGTGACATGACCACTAGCAGAGAGTGAATACCAACAAGTTAGAGAAGATTGCAAATCGGTTTAGAAGACGATGTTAGTGATGTGGCCGAAGATTGCCATCAATGCCAAAGGGGGATTTTGTTGATAGCATGTTGTTGGCCTTGATGTCAACCATGGATCTAGATGTGTTGGCTTTGATGTCAACAGGCTTGAAGGGCTTGCAGATTTGTGATGATGATCAAAGTTTTGTTGAATTGTTACATGTGTTGTTGACGTATACAAAGGTATTATAGGTGATGGGAAGGATGTTGAAGATGTTGGAAGAAATTCTGGACAGTGATACTTTGTGTTTCCATGTCTTAGAGCATTGTCATGGTCATCTCATGGTCATAGAGTGACATTGCGTTGGTGTTGCAGGCATGCCACATTCAGAGCATGGATTTTTCTATAGTTTTTGCATTTAGTGTCATCAACACTCTCCTGTAGGTGTAAATTCAAAATACTTTGGCCTTAAGTAGATATTTTCCCAAGGTAAAGTAGAGCAACAATTTGCTACACATTCTCTACAATGCCATTATCGAATCAGTGAATCATAGAAGTGATGAAATGTATTGATATGGTCACAAAGGATATGAATGCATTAACAACTCATTAGTTGATTGATTTGGTCATGGATTGATTTGTTCATCATTTGTAGTGGAACAATTTAATGAATGTTGATCTCGTACCATAGGGTGTGGACGCATTAATGTTGAGGACATAATGGCATTAGTGGTTGATCCAGTCAAAGGGAAATTCATTGTCATTAATGGTATCGACTTGGTTGACCTAGATCACTTGGTGATAAGATCAAGTAATCATGGCCATGTATTGTTGAGAGGTTTGATTAAGGGTGAGTGGTATTACCTTGCAAAAGCGATGTATGTAGATATTAGATGCTAGAGAAAGTGTGCAGACAAGTTTAACATTTATTTTCTGAAGAAAAAATTGTGTGCATCAAAGATGGAGCATGTGATGGATATTTGTGTGCATAGACGAAATGTGTTGCGTCTGAGGCAAAATTTTTGAAAACGTTGATTCTAAGGTAGGCGTTATTCACATGGAGTGTGAAAAGACAAGAGATTACACCTGTAGTTGATGCTAGAGACAAGGCATTATTATTTTAGAGTCTAAGAATATTTACCAGAGGGTTTATATGGTTGATATTGTCGGTGATTGCACTGTTAATTGTTATGGTTGTAGGGGCATACATATTCTAGTGTAGCTATTATCTTTTGGGTGTTGGCATGTTTGAATTGCAAGGATTAGTTCTATGTGGTAGAGAGCTTGAGTTAATGATTATTGATCACTTGTTTATGTATATCTATTGTAGTCATAGTTTTTCTTATAGTTAAATCATAGAATTGTACTAACCCCAAAGCCCTGTAAAAGTGATTGTAGGATTATGCGCATTTATTTGAGTTTGAGGTTGATGTGTTAAAAAATTAAATCATAGAGAAATGGAACACATAAAATATTTTTGAAACAAAACACAGAAACATATCAAACAAGAGAGACACATATATACGTGGTTCACCCAATTTGGGCTACATCCATAGAGAAACGACCAATCCTTCCTTTTTTATTATCCATCAAAATGAAGAGATACAACCTACAATAGATCTGTTGTAATTTCTTCTTCAATCTCACACAATATCCTCTCTCTTTCTCATTCAGAATAATAATACACAGTTACAATACAATTCCCTCATATAAACAAAGGGTTGCCTTCTAGGGAAAACAAACCCTAAATTAACATAACTTTTATTATCAGATCATCTGCCTAATGAACATTTGAGATTGAATATGAAATTACAATATTTTACAAGGATAATTTTCATCTATTTTTAGCTTCAGGGGAACTACCCTCGAACCCCTGTCGGGGGCCCACTAGCCTCTGGACCCTCACAGGGGACAAGGCACCCCCCCCAACCCATGGAGGGGTGTATAGTCTTCCCAAGGTATACACTCGACTGAAAACAAGACCTCTGAATTAGGAAGATAATCAGGTTCCACACCAAAAACAATGAGTAGTGAAGGTTGTATGTATTGCGGAGATGTTGTTTCCTTGTATTAATAATAGTGCTTATGTATTGATGTTGCGGTCGAGTTATTGAGTTAGTCATTATGATGTGCGGATTTGGTAATGAGAGTAGAGATTGAGGGTGGGTTTTTGATTTGTTGAGTCAGTTTGTTTGTATTAAGTTGATGAGCTTAGGGTCATAGTGGGTCTAGTATGAAAATGGGATGAAACGTGCCCTACGGTGTTTGAGTTTGTTGTAGGTGGATCCTAGTTTGAAAATGGAAGAAAAGAGGACCATGGGATCTTGAAGGTCGGGACCTTAAGTGGGCGAGTAGTGGCTCGCTGAAAGTGGTGGCTTGGTCATTCAAGGTGCAGTGGCATTCTTCAGGTTATGGCCTGGGAACATGAGATTGGTAGATTTCGTCTATTGTGTGTTGTCGCTGCGACAAACACCCTCCAAAATTGTGCTTACACTTGAATTTTGGAGCCTACTAGGGATCTTATGATCTGTCCTTACATGTGAATCATAGTCACTTCATGGTCGGTTTATGTTTTTCTAAGTTCTCAAGCCTTCTTCTCAAGTCCTAAGTGTCAAAGTCATTTTCTCATACATGCTCACTCTTTGATGAATTCATATTGTACTTCTTTCTATGCAAGCTCAAATAGTATCCTACAACTCCTCAAAGTAAGGCTTGCACAGCCATTATTGATAGTGACTGTGCAACCCACAAGGATAACGCATTGTGTAACCTAAGTTGACAGTGAGTGCGCATTATCATTTGATAGTCCCTCTAACTTTGGTTGTAATTGTACTAATATTCCAGTGAGATTTCTCGACTGTCAGTTTCACACGTCTTTGCTTCCACAAATGTCACTTTCACTTTCACAACTGTCATTTTTTCTTACTTTTGCTTTAACAACTGTCATTTTAAATTTATCTTCACTTTGGCATGTTTAGTTTTCACTTTATTTAGCTTTTGCAAGTGTCGTTTTAAATTTTCCTTATTGTCTTAATTGTCGCCTATAACCATTTCTACTCCCACATGTGTCGCAGCTTAGCATGTCACTAGAGGAAGATATATAACCTTTTTCTATATTAGATGGTCATATATATCATAAGAATATGCACCAAACACTTTCCTAAAACTTAGTGCACTTTTGGGTCGCAGTTGGCATTTCTGTCACAATGTGTGTTCTAAGTGTTGCAATGCTATGTTTCAATTGTCTCACTTAGAAATGATTGTTGCTTTGTTGTCATTTTAAGGAAGGAAAGCCCCAAGTGCTCGGTCACGAGGAAAAGGCATAAAACTGTACGGGAATCGCCGATTCCGTCAAAAGGCGGGTCCCGCGCCAAAATCGGCAGGATATTACGAGCACTTCAGGCGATAAGTGGGTTCGACCGAGTCCTGCGTGATTCCATACACTGGGTGACACGTCTCCAGCAGATGAGAGAGAAAACTGCTCACATCACGCGAGTAAAGGTCACGCAACTTACCCGCACTATATGGATGAAGGCCATAGGATCTGGAGGCTCCAGATCAATGGCGGAGATGCGACCAATGGATGACTAGATTTGACAAAGTCATAAAGTAGATTGTGCGGGACTTTGAAGTCCGACATGGACGATGAGTTGGCAGAGATTCGTGTTTCACGGGAATTCTTGGAGTAAACGGAAATAACGGCCTTTTCAAATGATCAAGTGTTTCCGATGAACCTGACACTTATCTGTTATGGAATAGGTGGCCACTTCCCTGTAAGGTGTGATGCAGTGAATGTAACAACCGAAGAAGGGAGTCGAACCGACAGAGGCAAGAAACGAGAGAGCTAAAAGCGGAAACGAACAATCAGGAAGCAGATGGCTTAAAGCCACAAACTGACAAAGATAGGGGGGGAGAAGAAGAGAGGAGAGCGAACAACAAGAAAAATTTGAATTCGTAGAGAGTCTTTGGAGTCACTCGGAGGTCGAGTGAAAAGCCAGAGAGCTCAATTAACAACATGATATTGTTGTTGGAGTTTCTTGGAGGTCGAGTGACTCACAAAGGCATAAAAAGTTTGAAAGAAAGAGCTTAGAGAGCTAGAGCAGAGAGCCACGAGCCACAGCCAGAGCCAAGAACTAGAGAGAGCACCAGAAGTGAGAGCTGAGAGCCAGAACCAGAGCCCGAGCCAAAGAACCAGAGATAGAGTCAGAGCTAAGAGCCAGAGCAACAACCAGCGCCAGAGCCAGAAAGTTGAAGAGCTCGAAGAGCCAAGGGATAAGATGGTGTTCTGAGCCCAATGTTCCTGTGTAAAACATTGGAGTTGAGTGTGGAACTTGTAAAAGAAATGTTGCCATAATCCTAGGGAGCCTAGTCGAGTTGACTAGAGCTCCAGGAGACGTAGCCCAAGCGTTTCGGGTGAACTCCATATTAAATTGTTGTCTTATGTGTTTTCTTATTGCTGCACTTGTCTATTATGATATGTATTTACATATCAGTGCGAACAACCGAATTTTAAAAGCACATAAACAATTAACAAATGCATGCCAGCATACACCTTATTTTCAAGCATTTCTTAATTCCGCATTGGTTAATCATTAAGACTTGGGAAATTTAAAGCTTTGGAAGTGGGAGAGGTTCTTGTAAGTTAGACAAGAATCCTAGGAGCCCCATTTTTCAGATCATTAGTGCTTACACAGGCTCATCACAATAAAGTTCTCCCATGAGAAAAGTAGGGGTAGAATAAATAATTTTATCCCTGTCTTTCCTTGTAATGAGCGAACCTCATTGGTAGGTGTGTGGTGAAGTAAAATTATAAGTGCGGAAACGAACAAATTCCTCTAGCCCGATAATGGGTCTAGCCACAACAGATACATTCTATGGAAGATTTCCTTAGGTTAGAATCAATCAAGAGCGCTTACCTCTTAGTCGCTTATCTTGCTTGATGATGTCCTCGCTTGCTCGCTCCAGCAATCTCTCGCTTCCTTCTTCAAGTTCTTGAAATAAGTAAACAACAACAACACACAAACATAATAATATACAAATTGCAATTCAACCTACTTAATGAGTCAAGAAGAATCAACACACAAATATTTAATATTACAAAACATGTAGGAAATCAATCGATAGTTGCATATATTAATATCAAAGAGAGATTACAACCATTCGTCTTGACGTCACAGTCTTCATCTGACAAGACAAGGTTCCACGCACTTCTGCTAGCACTCCATGATGGCTTCAAACAACAATAGTTTAAAGGCTCTTCCCTTTAGACTTCACTCCAAACCAAACACACTTCTCCCTCACACAACTAGATGGATACAACTAGTAATAGCTTGCTTGTCTAATCAAAATAGTATACTCACACTCAACCAACACTCTAACTGTGACTAGTTTGTGCTTGGGAAGAAGGGAGGCTTATATAGGAAATACGAATGGGAGATGGATCCTCTTCTCATGGGAGAAGGACTTATCCCTTGAGGTAGTTCAATCATTATAGGGGAAAGGAGCCCAAACTGTCATCCTCGACCCCATCTGGCCAAACCATTTACCAGAGTTCCATTATGAAGCTTCTAGAGCTGGAAGCTTCGACTCTAATTTAAAATTTTTTTCATAATAGGATCAGAAGACTGGAACACAACTCCATCGCATCGATCAGCGCAGGGCAGACAAATTTCATTAGCGTCGATCCTATAAATTGGCAAAACATAAGTTTCAGGGGAAATGGTGGAAAAGGGAAATAATCTGCTCATGAAGAGGGACATAATGGGAGTTTATTCATGAAGGCAAATCATGTGGGGTTCACTGTAGAGGTACTCCAAGATCAAGGAATGGGGAGTACAGGGACAGTGAATTTTTTTTGTGTAACAGATGACCCCCTAAAGCGTGAAGGCCGAGCCAGAGTGAGGGATGAAATGTTTTATAAATCAGTGCGGGGAATTGGTTTGCCATCGGAAAACCTGCAAGAAAGTACAAATACATATACATAAACTAAGATATCTATCAAATGATACATGAATCATGGCATGGATGCAGCCATCCAAAGAATGATCAAGTAAATAAATCTAGGTATGGGTGCAGCCATCCGTCAAAGAGGATCATAATGTAACCAGGGTATGGTCGCAACCATCCAATAATGAGAAGGATCACATATGATAACCCATGGTTGGTCGCAGCCAGCCATATGAAAGAGACATGCATATCATCATAACCGTGTCACATCGCTTTGCAACCTAGACTTTTGTGATCTGAGTCCAGGGTCTTGCACTCCAACACGACCCGATCAAAGTAGAGATCCTAGCATGTGAATAGATGTGTTGACATCGAACATGCTAGAAAGTCGCTTGATTACCAGTCGATGATGTAAACTGTTAACAAGTGCGAGAGATACCACCAATAATGACAATGGCTCTCAAGGTACTATCAACACAATCCACAAAATGTGAATATAGGAACCGAATTCGAACATCCGCGAAATCTCTCGATTGAAAGCCAATGATGTGAACTTGTTGTCAAGTGTGAAGAACTTGCCATTAGGGCATGCAAGCTCTAAGGTACTGGAAGGGAGTCTCTTGCTCAAATTCTTGGATAATGAGTTGATGTTGATGGAAAGCGACCGTGTCGAAGGAGGGCCATAATGAACCCCACATCATCGACGCGAGACGAGAGGATGCAAAATGATTTTTGGATGATATAGAGAAACAAAGGTAAGTGTAACTGCAGAAGGACAACTCTTGAACATATCAGCGACACAACTGGAAGTTTGACAGCTTTTGGATCCATGAGATCGGTGGTCATGATGACGTGGCAGAGATAAAATGGAAGGCAAAAATAAAAGGCCCAAACTAAGGTCGAAACAGTGACATGTGGCATGTCGTACAAGTTCGTTCTACTGAACTAGTCTATAATTAGGTCACCGTGGGATATTTGGCATAAATCTTCCTTGGAGAATCTAATATTGATAAAACTTGCAAGGTTAGAAAGAGGACTCAAAGGGCTACCGTAGGATGAGATTTCAAATATTCAAGGTCCGAAGTGACATAGATATAACAGATTCAATATCGAGCTCTTACAAAGTGAAAAAAAAGGTGTGTAGTTTTTTTAATATTTTGCATAAGATTGGTTTGAAAAATTAGTTTGAAGGAATTCAAAGGGAATAGTGAAGAATTATTAGCATTAATTAATGCCCTGAAGAAATAAAATGGAAACACCTAGTAAGCAACCTAAAATCTCTAGCATGACTCGTGAAGAACAGGAAAAAATGCAACATTATATATCAAAATTACAAGACTAAATACAACAAATTTCACTCTCACTAAAGGTAAATGAAGCCAAGATGAATGGAGTGGAAGCTAATATGAATGGCATGGATGATAAGATGGAAGAATTGAAGATAAATTTGAAGAAGTTGCTACAAGAAATGGTCACTAATGGTGAAAGGGTAGTAAAGAAAACTCATGATGAGAACAAAAGAAATGTTAATCATGATTTCATAGACTCTATTGTGGGATTGAAGACCCACCATGTTCGAAAAATCGATATGAGAAATTTTGATGGCAAGGATCCTGGAACATGGATACTACATATGGAGCAATTTTTCGATCTCCATAATGTGCAAAACACACAAAAGGTACGTATTGCAACTTTATGTTTGGAACCAAATTAGTTTGTATGGTATCGATGGATTTGCTCTTGTAAACAAATTGTCACTTGGGCAATTTTTATGGAAGAAATGATAACACATTATGATGATACAAAAAGAAACACCTTTTTAGCTTGTTGATAAATCTCAAACAAAAGGGTTCAATGATGGAGCACATTAAGGACTTCCAAAAATTGAACATAAGGGTAAAAGATATTCCAGTTGAGCATAGGATTGATGTGTTCGCAGGGACTTTAAAGGATAATATCCAACATTAGGTTCACCTTTGGGAACTTGATTCATTGGAGAAGGCATTCAGGTTAGCAAGAAAAAATGGAAAGCAAAATTATGGCAACTAGGAAGCTTACCACTCACAACTATAAAGATGGAAGTCCCCCTAGCCTTCCACAACCTACAAGGTTGACACCACAACAATTGGAAGGAAAAAGAGCAAAAGGGATTTGTTACAGTTGTGATAGCAAATACACTAAAGGTCATAAGTGTGCTAAGAAGAAATTATTCTACATAGATTATGAAGGGGAGGAAGAAAAGGAACAAGAAATTTCAAAAGAAGAGGATATACTCCAGGAACAAACCCTAGATAAAGAAGAAATGAATCTGACCATATCCTATAATGCATTGGCTGGAATTACCACTACTCAAACTATCATGATAGAAGGACATATCAAGAAGAAAAAGGTAATAGTTTTGATTGAGTTGGGAAGTACCCATAATTTTATTCATTATAAGATAGCAAAGGAATTGAATTGCTTCCTATATCCAGCACCAGAGTGTCAAGTGATGGTTGCAATTGGAGGAACCATAGATTGCTTTGGAAAGTGCCATAATATCAAGCTATCCATGGGAGAATATGTATTGAATAGCCCAATGCTTTCCATTCCAATTGGTGGTGCTGATGTTGTACTAGCAGTTTAATGGCTACAATCCTTGGGTACAATAGCTTTTAATTTTCAAGAACTTTTCATGAAATTTTTTGCGGAAGGAAAGGAAGTTGAATTAAGGGGTATTGCAGGGAAATCGGGAAAGTTAATCATCTCTAACAATATGACAAAGCTTCTAAAGAAGGAACAACGAGGTGTAATTGCGCAATTATGTTCGCTAGAGATTCCCACATCAAAAACATCTATTTCTCCAGATCTCCAAAAAGTCTTGGAAAATCATTCCAAGGTATTTGAGACTCCCAAAGGTCTCCCACCTATTCATGATCATGATCATGCTATTCATTTGATTCCAGGAAGTGTTCCTCCAAACATC
>APFE031612911.1:5570-18725 GCA_000404065.3 Pinus taeda
GGTTGAAAGCAATAACAAACAAAAAAAATGGTCACCACCTCCCAATAAGAAACAGAAGAAACTGGAGAAACAAATTGAAAAATTAAAGGAAGAGCTCATGGAGGCTAATATGCTAGAAAAAGTTATCAAGAAAGAAAATGAAATGCTCCGAGCGCAGAGTAAAGAGACTTAAAAGAAAAATGAAAAGTTAAAGGAGCGAGTCAATGAACTAGAGGCTGAGCAAACAGATATTTGTAAGTGGGCCACCAAGTGGTACAATCAAAAGAAGACCCTCAAGGAAAAATACAAAAGATTAAAGCAGGAGCTCCATGGTCAAAAAGATGCCCAAGTGAAAAAGGATGTGGACACATTGCTAAAGGCAGCAGAGGTACAGGCAGGGACAGAGTTCAAAGGAAGCACATCGGGGTTAGCATGAGGACATGCTAATTCATTAAGTCAGGGAGAGATGTTGGTACCATTCCATGACCCCTTTTTCCCTCCCAAAACATGTCATTTTCCTACCTCTTTTCATCATTTATCTCTCAGATCCCTTGGAAATTGATTAGTTAATAGTCTTATAGTTATTAAATTGCATTGAAATTAATTTAGGGGTTTTATGTTAATGAATTAGGAATTTTTGGCAAAATGGCTACAGGAAGTTCCAACATCCTGTAATTGGTTTATTGTTTGACATGTGGCATGGTAGCTAGGCTAGAGCAAAGGGTAGGGATGAAAAGCGGAATGTCCAAGCATGGACGAACACCTATCCCACAACAGAATCAACCCTCCTACATGCGCGGTCAACGAAGGTCAAACTATGGCATGTTGGCGACATAGGCAGGAACATCACGCATTCCAAATCGATTTAAGTTCTGTTTCCTTTTTAAATCAGTTAGGATAGAAACATTTTCAAAAGTCACGATATGGTAAAAGCGGCAACAGCCTGCTCATGAATGTACATTCGTTTTCAAGGGATGTAAAACCATATGAAAACCCAGTTCTGAATCAGTCGTATGATTATTATCATTATCGTTGTTTCAAAAATAGAGTTTCGATTTTAATATCAAAGACTTGCATTACAGTCACGATTTCGTTGTGTTGATTTGGTAATCGTTGGATCACAGTCCAGTATACCTCTGGAACGCTGACGGGCCCTACGTAACGTGGTATACTGTTGTTTTATTTCATTTATAGTTAGGGTATTAATATGCGCAGTGATTAAAATTGATTTATGTTTATAATATGCGTGTGATTTATGTTTATGAATGCGCTTGAATAGATCATCACTGAGATCGTGAATCATATCCTGTAAGGGATTCGATCCCTTGTTATCTTGTAGAGCAATGTCATGAACTCTTATGCTACGATTTCCATATATTTTTATCTTGCATGACTGTTAATGAATGTTGAGTACTTGTTGAACAGAGGTTTTATGTATGATGTCTCTGTAAGGGGACTAAAATCTTGGTTTACAGTGATACACAACGTCTTGGTTTGCTAAATGAATTGAATCTTGGTTTATAGTGATACATAGCATTTCAGTTTGATAACGAATTGAATGACAACATTGTAACTAGGTAGATGAGACTTAGATAACGATCCTTTATATCTATATACTTTAGATGCACACCTCTAAGTCTACGCACCCTGGTCGATAATAAATATAGCCTAGTCTAGCACCCTAGATAGGACACTAAAAAGACATTGGTTCTTTCGATACTTAACAAAAAATGGCATAATAATATATCATAGAAAATTATTTATTCTTGTCCAGGGAGAGTGACATTGTGTCAAGGGATTGATTGATTCAGTGAAAGAAAATGGCCAAAAATAGGGAAAAAGGTGCCTGAAATATCCTTAAATACTGCACCCAATAATATGCAGGCTTGAAAATAGTTCATAAGGAGTTTAATGGGTGAGATTATGTGTATTTAAAAGTTAACCCAGGAAAATCACACTCAGACTTGGCAGTCGTGTCAATTTATCACCTAGATTTTGTGGACCTTTTGAGGTGTTAGCCAAAATTGGACCTATGGCCTATCAACTAGCCGTATCAACGATATTAAAATTCATAATTTGTTTCATTTACCTTTGTTAAAAAATTATGGACATGACCCATCTCATGTAATTTATTGGAATGTTGTACAAGTGGAACCAAAAGGAGAATTCCTAACAAAGCCCCTTGTATTCTAAAGTGGAGGGAAGTCACGCTCTAGAATAAATTCATACCTCAGGTAAAGGTACAATAGAAACTTTTTATTCTTGAAGAGGCTACTTTGGAACTTGATAATTCTTTTAAATAAGCATATTGATCCCTATTTTAACTAACAACAAGACACCGAGATGGTGTCAAATTCAAGTGGGGGAGAGTGTCATATATCTTAGCTTGAAATTTTTTTATTGTATTTGTTGTAAATATATGTAATTATGTGTGGGTAATTACTAATGGAACTTCTTGTTGGGAACAAGATATCATTAATTTATTATTTGTGAACATGAAGACAAAAATTGTAATTATTTTGTTGACTTTAAAATAAAGAAAATCTGGAAATTATTACAAAAGGGACACTTGGATGAAAGAGTTGATGGCTACAAGTTAATGTTGATTATTAATTACCCATTTATAAATTCATAGGCACATAATCTAAAATGATTTGATTAATTAAATGTGGATATGTGAGATCCATAACTTCCCTAAAAGGCAGGAGGTTGTCCTTAAAAGTGGGAAGTTGGGCTCATAAATGAGCTCTGTAATTACCTGCCAACGATTGGGTGAGGTGGACATAGTTACTAACTACCAAATGGTAGGAAAGAGGGGTAATTATTCTTTTTGAAATATTGTGAAAAAAGAAGAAAATAGATAACACGGGGCAACTATGGATATACACAAGAAGGACGAGAAAAAGAAAACCTTACAAAGATTTTGGCTCAAGAGTGAAATTTTCCTAGGGAGAGGAAAAAAATTCTACAGCTGGGAGGATCATAAGTGCTTCTATAATATTTTCTAGAATTTATCTTGATCAAATCGTTACCTTGAACTTAAGATTTGTGACTTATTTAGAATTCAGAGTTTATGATTCTTTCTTCTTATCATGGTTGAAATCAGAATTTTGGATGAATATATCAAAGAAAACCATATAGATTGTTTTATTATATAATTGTATGCTTTGATAAAGAAACATTGATAAAGAAAAATATTATTCTTTTTAGTTACGGTTTTCTTTTAAAGAGTTTATTGTTGCCGTTATTATTGGTCTAAATAAAAAAAAAGTAGAAAAATAAGTTCAGTTGATAATGTTTACGCAATAGTAAACATTTGAATTGTATAAGAAGCCTTCAAAATAGTTTGCAGTTTATAGATTTAAGAAACAAATAAAAAAAATCGTGTACATGTAGTAAACATAATTTTACATTAGACCAGAAAAGCATAGTTCATAACTTCCTTCCTATCTTCTCTTCAATACTTGTTTACAAGGAATATCATGATATATTATTGAGGGAAATTCAACTATGAAAGCACAATAAACAAAAATACATTATTTGCACTAGTATATAGAAGGAAAAATTATTACAAGGATATTTATATGTTATTTTAATTTAAAATAAGCAACCTCATGATAGTTAGTGAGGAAAATAAAAGTTAATGAAATAGTCATAGTAGAATTTCATACGAAAAATCGTTCATTGTAACTTTCTGTACAAATATAGTCAAATACATTTGACATACAATATGTACCCCTAGAAAAATACTTGACAATATAATCTATATTGTAGAAATTATGGTATAGATTTGCAACTGCTCATGAAATTTTAACCAAAATCACAAGACATAAACCTACTCTATTTCTTTACAGAATTCAATTCAAAATTTAGAACATCAATCACAAACATGTAATGAGAAATAACACACATGCACACAGTTTTTTTTCCAGGGGAAAGCAGTCTGCCCAAAAACCCTATACATTTTTGCCATACTCTGATGAATAGAGATGTATTACAATTGTTTTGCTTAACTAAGCACAACCTACAAGTGAATAACCTATCTCTCTAGTCACTGAGAAGCTATGACCCAAACTTAGTCAATTTATGCCTCTAATTGAGCACAATTCCTTGAGAACTTAGGAAATTCCTCCAAAATGATTGTGCAATTCCCAAGGTTTATCATCATACCGCATTTTACACGTATACAATCAAGAATAGTCCACAACTAATGTTACAATACCTTGGAATCTCCACAACGGTTGGGGAACTTGAATTCTCTGCATGCACTAGCTATTTTGGGATGATTGATTAGTTATCTGGATGGTCACTAAGTTTTACCAAAGTCCCACTTCACAATTGACCGTCCACTAGTTCCTCCAACAATTAGAACTAGTTTAACTAAAAACAACTTGAAATAACTGACCTTTGATTGCTACAAATTAGCAATCACACATGCTTAAGTGAAATCTAACTCCTCTAAATCAAATTTATTGATTAAACTAAGTGACATAAGCCATGTCACACAAGTTAACTACAACCAAATTGTCTGTTGATGTGGAAATTCAAATTTTCTCAATTTGACCAAGGAAAAATCAAATTGAGACTTTCTTGATGCATTTTTCAACACACCCTCTCAGTAAGAAAGGGATTATAAACTGGCCATATCCTCCACCTATGGAATTTGAACTTCCCTCTTGACAAGGCCTTTGTCAAAATACTAGCATCTTGTTCCTATGTCAGAATGTATTGTAGTAACATTATCTACCTATGCACACAGACCTGTAAATGGCGATACCATATATCTATATGCTTGGATCGATCGTGAAATACATGATTATCAGATAGATTAATGCAACGTTTATTATCATAATAGATCAAATTTGGATCCATCATCTCATCAACAGTCCCACAAGTATATTGCTCATCCAAAACGCCTCACACGATGATTGACTTGCAGCCATGCATTCTTCTTCTACCAAGCCGAGTGCCACAGATATTTGCTTCATGTTGTATGAAGAAACTGTTGTGAACCTAACACTGAAAATTCCACTTGATGCACTCTTTTGGTCTGATGGACTCCTCGCCCAATTTACATATGTGAAGCCACACAACTTCACTCCCTCTTTCCATTTGTACCACAGTCCAAACTAGGTAGTGTCTATGAAGTACTGTAAAACATGCTTAGATGCCTTCCAAAATAATTTGGTCAGCCCAAATATAGCTTGGCTCAACTAGTTGGCTGCATAGCACATATTTATTCATGTGTTCACAAGATACATCAATGAACCCACGAACTGTCGATAAATGGTAACATCCACTTCCTCACCTAAAGTGGTATCCTCCGTCCTCCAGTTGGTCACTAGAGGTGTCTCCATGGGTTTGCAACTCTCCATGCAAAATATCTACAATATTTCATTTGCATACTTGCCTTGAGAGGCAACCAATTCCCCATCACCTTGCCATACTTCCAACTTGAGGATGTAGTGCATGAAACCCATAACTTTCATTTCAAATTCCCTTGCAATGTCCTCCTCGTAAGATTTGATCAACTGCACATCACCAGTTAAAATCAAATCATCAATGTATAAGATAATAATAAGCAATTTACCTTCTCGCAATATGTGATAGAGGTTTGCATCCACTTCAATTTTGGTGAATCACAAACCAGTGAGATAACTATTGATCCTGGTGTACCAAGCACAGGGTGCTTGTTTGAGATCATATAATTCTCTCTTGAGTTTGCACACATGAGACTCCTGATCAAATTTATCAAAACCTTCTGGTTGCTCGATGTACACCTCCTCCTCAATAACCCCATTGAGAAATGTTGTTTTTACATCCATCTGGTGGATCTTCTACCCAATCTACTTAGCCAAAGATATAATTTATCTAATGGATGAGTACCTTGATACAGGAGCAAAAGTCTCCTCATAGTCAATTCCCTCAACTTGAGAGTACCCTTGGCCAAAAATTCAGCCTTATAATTTTCTATTCTTCCATCCATTGCATGATTTACCTTGAAACCCACAACTAATTTATCTTTCGGTCTTGGGACCACTTCCCAAACACTATTCTTTACAATGGATTCATACTACTCCACCATTGAATCAACCCATATAGGTTTCTCTATTTCTTCCTCAAAAGTAGATGGCTCAGACTCTACAAGATCAGTCATTATATCCATGTAGCTAGTGTACCTCTTAGGTGACCTCCTTTTCCTGCACAAATTTGAAGGAGATCCCACATTCTCCCTCGCATCTTGCATAAGTTTATCAACATCCCTGGTTCTTTTCCTACCTTCTCTAGATGGTTCTACTTGAGTGGATGTCTCCACTCTCTTCTCCTCTACCCTTGGCTTCTCCCTAACTTCATGAGGCTCCTCCATTGGACCTAAAATCTCCTCTCCTGGTGGGATCTGAAGCTCCCTCTCAAGGGAGAACTACATCGCTTTATCCTCATCAAACTTTAAATCCCTTCACACAATTGTCATTCTAAGGTAAGGTAAGTACACATGGTACTTGTGAGGAGTTTATGTGCAACCCAAAAATACCCCCAACTTTGTTATCATCTCAGGCTTCTTCCTTGATTCTTTGGAAACATTCCAATAGACATAGGCTCCAAAAATCCTGAAGTGAAACACATCTGACTTTCTCCCCGAGAAAACCTCCTCCACTGTAATCATACAAAGAATTTGATGAGGACTCAGGTTCCGCAAATAGACTGTTGTGTTGCATGCCTCTACCCACAAATGTAGTGGTAGGCCTTTAGCCCTTGCAGATCCCACAATGTTACAGTTATTTCTCTCAGCCACCCCATTCTGCTGTGGGTTGTGGGGTGTTGTCAACTCTTGTTGAATGCCTTATTTCTCACATAAATTTTTGAATTCATTCGACACGTACTCACATCCATTATCTCTTCAAAGAACCTTCACCATCTTATCAATTTCTTTCTTAACCAGTGCCTTTAATTCTAAAAACTTGGAGAATGTCTCATCATTTTTCCGCATGAAGAAGATCCAATACTTCGATGATAAGTCATCAATAAAAATGAAAAAATAGTTGTGTCTAATAGTTGAGGTTGTCAAGAAAGGTCCACAGACATCAAAGTGGATCCTTTCTACAATTGGATGTGCTTTATTATCTCAATCATGGAATGTGGATTTTGTGTACTTCCCCAAGGTACATCCTTTGCATACATCCTAGTGCTCAAGTTCTCCTTTAGGGAGGTCAGTGGTTATTTGTTGCATAATCTTCAAGGTGTCATGATACAAATAGCCAAGTTTTTTGTTCCAAATTTCACTGACATTGCGACCCTCTACTTTCTCTGCCTTAGTGCTTAATGCAACACAGCCTTCCACATTTAGCTTATATAAGTTCTTCACTTGAAACCATGTTTGCTTCACCTGTCCTATGGCTATGTGTCTCAGGAATGATTTCCCTTTGCTAAAGATCACATCATAACGACGTTCTTCCAAGACTGCAATAGAGATGAGATTTTTCTTTAGTCCTAGAACGAATATGACATCCTTGATTCTCATAGGGGAACTTGACTCCCTCTGAAAGGTGACTGTACCAACCCCAGTTGTGTTGCACCTTTTGTCGTCCCCTATCTCAATGCGCATCTAGAGATATTTCTCCTCCAAGTCACTGGAAAAGCCTCTACACCCTATCATGTGGAATGATGCACCTGAGTTCCAAGTACTAGATGCTCCCCATCAATATGCTAGCCATGCATGCAATAAGGGTGAACTCAAGCTCAAACTATGAAGCCAAGGCTTCACCTACTACTCCTCCTGAGGTCTTCTTGGTTTATTTTTTATGTGGACACTTCGTGGCATAGTGCCTGAATTCATGACAATGGAAGCATTAATTTTTGACAAATATTTCGTCTTTCCCCCTTGGCTAGACTTTGGTTTTGATTAATATTTTTTCCCTTTTCCCTTCTTTCCCTTTCGAACCAATGCAAAGTTTTCTTCATCCTTTCTCTTGGATGAAGTCCCATCTCTGGTATTATGCCTTATTTCCTCATGTATTAAATCAGACCACAAGTGTTCCCAATTTAGTAGTTTCTCCCTCTTATTCACCAAATCTTGGCAGTTATGCCAGCTCTTGAGAAGGCCTAGAAGGGCTAGGATTACCAAGTCATCTTCTACAACATTAACACAAATTTCATCACGAACTTAAGTAAATCTGCTCAAATACTACGAGATAGTGTCATTCTTCTACATCTTGATATCTTGAAGTTTATCCTTGAGTGCCAACTTCCTATGGTCACTACTATTCTCAAACAATTATGTCAATGTTTTCCACATTGCGGATGGATTTTCTTTCACATGGATATTTGAGACAATGTGATCCTACACTCCCTCCAATATTATTTTCTTTGCCTTGGATACATATTTCTTCCACTAAACAAGGTGTTGGGCATCAACGACTTGTGGTTTCACGATCATGTGATCCTTCCATGCGATGAAATTAGATTTGCCTTCCAAGGCACACTCTAGCCTTAGCCCATTGAAGGTCACCTTCCCAACTTTATAGAGATCCCACTACACTGAAATGTAAATTCGATTATCTTGAGAAACAACTTCAAAATTCTTGTTCTAATGAGAATCGTGCTTTGATGGCATGTAGAAATTATGGTGTATATTTGCAACTGCTCATGAAATTTTAACCAAAATCACAAGACACAAACCTAGTCTATTGCTCTACATAATTCAATTCACAATTTAAAACATCAATCACAAACTTGCAATGAGAAATAACACACATGCGCACAATATTTTTTCCAGGGGAAAGCAGTCTATTGAAAACCCCTAGGCATGTTTGCATTAATATGATGAATAGATATGTATTACAAGCTATTTGCTCAACTGAGCACAACCTACATGTGAATAACTTATCTCTCTACTCACTGAGAAGCTCTAACCTAGACTTAGTAAATTTCTACCTCTATTTGAGCCCCTATTTCCTTGTGCAATTCCTTGAGGAATTAGCCCCTATTATTTAGGAAATTCCTCCAAAATGATTGCACAATTCCCATGGCTGATCATCATACTTCATGCAATACGTGTACACTTAAGACTAGTCTACAATTGATGTTACATTGTCATGGAATCTCCACCACAGCTGGGAAAATTGAATTCTCTTCATGAACTAGCTATTTTGGGATGATTGATCCATTAACTGGATGATCATTGATTTTGACTGAAGTCCCACTACACAATTGACCTTCCACTAGTTCCTCCAGTAGTTAGAACTATTTTAACTAAAACAACTTGAAATAACTAACCTTGATTGCTACAAATTAGAAATCGCACATGCTTAATTGAACTCTAACTCTTCTAACTCGAATTTCCTAAGTAAACTGAGTGACACAAGCCATGTCACATAAGTTAACTACATCTAAGTTGTTTGTTGATGTGGAAATTCAAATCTTTCTCAATTTGACCAATGAAAAATCAAATTGAGACTTTCTTGTTGCATTTTTCAACATATGTAATTGCTGGAATAAAACATATGGGTAGAGAATTTGCCTATGAAATCTATATATTAAAAGTAAAAAGAGAATTTCCTGTATAAGATAGAGTGGTACAAGTATAAGACATATATATATATATATATATATATATATATATATATATATATATATATATATATATATATATATATATAATATAGATAGATAGATAGATAGATAGATATATATACTCATAAAAAACAGGGTACAAGACCTAAAGGTCAAATTCAATAGTAAGCAATTTTGTAAACTACCAAATTATCGGATTTCAAGCCATACCTTTAGAACATTAAGTAGCAAGCAGTTATAAACCCATGGGAGGTAGTTCGACCGACCTAGTACATGAGAGGTTTTAATATAATATTGGTGAGTTTAGGAGTTAATAAGCCAAAAATGTAGTTAATAAGGATCCATAGGGTGAAAATTAATTTTCATAAAAAGGATTATTAATAAATATTGGAGTGTCAATGTGTAAAAGAAATATTTACCTAATGTCTGTGTCGAACTAAACTTCGGTTCCTATATTCACTACTCTTGTTCGTATACAAACACAAAGAGGTGAGAGTTGGTTGAACTACATAACTAGTTGCAAACAAAAGTGAAAACCACAAAAAAGGAAAAAAAAAATTGCAATCAGTATGTATAGGCTACCTAAATATAATCATTGCACAAAGTCAGATTTATTACTTTAAAGAAAACCCTCTAACCAAAATCGAAAGAATTATTTTGAAAATTCACATGTCTTATGGTAAAATTATTCTAATAGAAACACTAAACATAGTATCCTAAAATTGTTGTGTAACTTAAAATTATTGCAAAGACGGAGGAAAATATTTAAGTCTTGTTTTAACAATAAAATTTTCAACAAATAAAAAACATTTATGATGAAAAATAACAATAGGTCAATCAAATCTGATTACTCAAGAAACAAAGAGTTAAGAAAGGAAATTGACCTGTGTAAAAGATCTCTATGTCCTTGTTGTGTGGAAAGGAAATTCACCCACAAGCCATACAAGAAGCAAAACCCCATCAATGAACCCCTACAAATGATGATTATGGTCTCTACATGTAGACATATGGATTTTTCCTATAACAATTATAAATAAATTGATAAAAAATAGTGGTATGTTAATATATAAAGAAACTCAAATTTTAGATTTGATCAAAAAACCCTAATCAAAGGATATGTCAAAATTCGTTGGTATTAAACTACAAATACAACAAGTTTTTATTATTATTATAAAATACTATGCAAATAAGAAAACCTCCACAAGGCCCTGGTAAACAAGAAAATTGAAGACAAAAACATGACAAAATGTTAGAAGAAACTAATAACTATAAATTACAAGAGGAAAAATATGAACTAGTTCTCAATACCTGTGATGATCACTATAAAATTCTTAGTTCAAGCAAATTAATGAACCAAAGTCGAAAACCATTCATAAATAAGCTTTGAAACAAATAATGTAAAGCTTTTGGATAGTGCCAGAGCTTGCCGAAAAATTAAGGTCTTTGAATGCTTCACACTTTCAAAGAAAATGTTGGGACATTAGGGTTCTTTCCCTGGTTTGGGACAAAAGCACTAGAAAGAGGAGCAAAAATGTAAGAGCGGCATTAATGAATAATGAAAAATGACATATGGAAACCCTTATCAAAGGATGACCATTGATTGACATTTCAACAAAAGGTGACCATCAATCTAAGGGTCTGATTTTGAGACCAACATGCGGAGAGAAACCCTAGACTCATCTCTCTCGAAGTTTCCAATGTATATCCAAACAATAAACCATGTTCACAACGAATAATGTTACCCTAACGTATAAAGGTGCGGGTAATGTAACATTTATGGTATGTAACCTCTTATGCAGATATAAGTTAAACCTAAGTACCGAATAAATGATGAATGAGGTCCACTGTTAATGAAACTTCATGGTTATATAATGTTTAAATCACATAGATGTTAAACCAAAGTATCAACAAAGATAAGCAGGACCTATTGTTAATGAAGGATGTGACTATAACACATAAACAACCTTATCAGTATGTTAGTTATAGGACGTGACATATAGACTATCTTTTTCACTTAATTATAGGATAGGAATAAAAAGTAAAAGATAGTAAGATATCGAACAATAAAAAAAACGTTTTATGTATGAAATATAAAAGGACGAAATTACCATCTCTACTAGCAACATGTATATAATTAACATTGTTTTTATTGTGAAATGTTAGTATATATATAAACTAAAAAATTAGAGAGGTTAGAGGATACATTACATGAATATATTAAAATGATCTCTTAAATAGGTAAAGGAAATGAACGGGTTGAATTTTGGTCATATGAATGCTACGAAGGAGTGATAGTAAATTTTGTAATGGTTTTTTAATATTTGGTGTTCCTGAAATGTGATCTAATTGAGCAGGGGTACATGATGAGTTATACCATGATGAGTTATACCCAACACCTCAAAGTTTTGGTCCAAGTTGTAAAAAAAGTTATTTCCTCATGTGTTTTGTAAGTCTTGTTGAGTTATGCTAACATGTATAAGTGTGGTAACACACATAATCATCCCACACATTTTATTAGAAGATTGAAAAAAGGCTGAGCAATTTCAATAGGGAGGACAATTGGAAGATCAATAGTTGTTGGGTCTGAGCCCTCTCTTCCTAGTAGTTTTCTTCTTTTCCTCCCCTCCCTCTTTGTATAGCTTGTTCTAGTTTTTTTATTAGTTAGTTTTTTTCCCCTTGTAATCTTGTAACCTTCTCTCTTGACCTTTTTTCCTTCGTGGGATTGTCTTTATAATATGAGTTTTTATAGCGTTTAATTTATGCTTAATTAATAAATGAAAAATAATGACTTTAATATTGAAATCATTCTATTTTATAATTAAATAAACAGGTTAAAACAATCATATACAATTAAATAAATTTATAACTTATAATATTAATGATTTATCCTTACTATATAATACTCTCTCTCAATATATATATAAAATCTAAAACTAATATAAATTGGGTGTTTTTATTTTTTAAAGTTAAAACAATCAATATACAATCAAATAAACTTATAACTTATAATCATTTATTCCCCATATATATCTATATATATATATATATATATATATATATATATATATAATAATAAATCTAAATTAATAAAAAATGGTTAACATCTTTGATTTAAGAAAAAGAAAAAAAATTAAAATAAAATCATTTGCCCCATGATCTTTTAATGTAATAACTAATTATTAATTTAATAATTAATGAATTCCATATCTTTAATTTATTTTAATTTCTAATTTCTAATTTAAATTTAGTTTTGCCTCCTTTCTCTAGGTCTGGTCCATCTAGCTGTTTCCTAGTCAAACTTAGTCGTTAGTTAGTCAACATAGCCGTTACCTAATCTAAAATTATAATCGTTGAATGTTCTGCTCTGTCTGTTTAACATGCAATCAGGATTTGATTCTTCAACTTGTCTTGACGATGAACCACACTAGTTGGTTCGAAACGCGTCGACAAATGAAATATAATGCGATTTACACCGAAAAATCTCTCACAACTTGATATGGATCATAGAAGCCTCAATTCTATAAAAAAAGAACATGTCAAAAAAATCAAATATAAAAAATATATAGAATGACATAAAAAAAAATTATAAAACGTAAAAAAACAAAG
>APFE031612911.1:18979-57562 GCA_000404065.3 Pinus taeda
AAAACCATTTAAAAAACAAAAACAATAAATAAAAAAAATTAACAATTATGAAATTCCACAATGCCCCTCGCTCCCTTCTCCTCTCCCCTCCCCACAATCAGCCCTTCTCCTACCTCTCTCCCCTCTCACCTACCATTTCCCCCACCCAACACCCACGACACCCCTCGGCCATCTCCCTCCATCTCCTCTCTTTTCCCCTACTGCACCCTGCTCCTAGCTCACCCCTCTCCCTTTGTCTACCTTCTTCCCTCCCCAAAAAAAAAAATTAATTGTTTTGTTTAAATTGTTTTTTATTTAATGGCCTATTTTTAATTGTTTTCTTTAAAGTTTTTTCAATTTATTTTTTTTAAATTGCTTGTTTTTTATTTGTTTTTTTAATTATTTAAATTTTTTTAATGTCTTTTTTTTAATTGTATTTTTTATTTTTATTTTTTAAATTGTATTTTTTTTATTATTTTTATTTCCCAATTATTTTAAATATTTTTTAATAATTCTTAAATTTTATTTTTTTATTTTTATATTTTTTAATTTGTTTATTTAATTATTTAATTGAAATATTTTTATTTTATTTTATTTTTGAATTTAATTTCATTTTCTTAATTTTTTTTCATTTTATTATTATTTTTTTTTTAATTATTAAGTTCTTCGTAATCAGGGTTTTTTTTTCTAATTGGTATTTTTTAGCTTAAAAAATGTTTAGATTTTTTTGGTGAATCAATTCGTTTTTTCTTAAATTATATATATATTTTTTTGTTTTTTTTGTTTTCTCTTAGTTTCATTTTTTTTTACTTTTAGAGTTAATTTTGGTTTTTCAATGTTCTTATTTTTTATTTTTATGTTTTATACTAACATGTTTATGTTTTTTTTTGTCATGTTTTTTTTTTTACTAACATGGTTTTTATTGTTTTAATTCTTTGTTTCATGCTTTAGTTTTATTTTATGTTTTATGTTTATTTACATTTTTATAGGTTTTTTTGTTTTTGTTTTATATATTTTTTTGTATTGATTTTCTTTTTGTCATGTTTTATTTAATTTTTTTTTTATTGTTATTATTACATGAAAAATCACCAACATTTAAAAAAATCATCCACACTTAATTCATTAGAAAATTTAAAGTGTAAAAATTAAACCCTCTAAACAAAAAGGCTTGATGCTCATCAACACTTCTCAAAATCAAGATGAAAATCACTAACAAAAAAAAAATGTTCACACTTGATACATAAAAAAATTTAAAGTGTCAAAAATAAGCCCTTTAAAAAAATGTGTTGATGTTGCATAAACACTTTTCAAAATCAGCATGAAAATGACTAACAATTAAAAAAATGTGTTGAGTTGCATCAACACTTTTCGAAATCAGCATGAAAATCACTAACATCGAAAAAAATGTTCATACTTGATACATAAGAAAATTTAAAGTACCAAAAATATGCTAAAAAAAAAAGTGTATTCTGGCATCACCACTTTTCAAAATCGTGTGATTTTTTGCTACCTCAAAAAAACGAGTACTGGTTCACTTTCTCATTTGATTGGTAACTATGTTATAGGTGCAAGATGAAGAAAAATAAAGTTTATTGATGAAGCTCATAGTGAATAAATACCAAGTGAAGGCATAGGTGTGATCCTCAATGTAGCATAAAAGCACAGTTGGTGGCAATGCTTATGAAAGTGTAATGGAAATCTCTAGGTAGTAATAGAGATGGGATAAAGGTGGACAAACTAGGTAAAATTGTTTGGAATAAGAATATACTCAACCATATTGTAATGCGAGTCACACATTGTATTTGTAAGTAAGTCTATATGTAATGTTTTTATTTGATTTATTGGTCCTAGAAAATGTTTGAGTATGTACCCTGTATCTCCATGGGATGGAGTTTTTTTTGTGTACCTATATCTATAACATGTAAAGGAAATATCACTATAATACCTAATGTTACTGATCTAGGTGGATATTGGTGGCCACCCGCCTATTCCACTTGGACCCCCACCATTGTTTCTTTCAGTTTTTAGTTTCCTTAATTGTAGCATAGTTTACTATTTTTGGGAGTTTTTCAGGTCCTGAACTTTCGGAGCCATTTTGAGGCCGTAAACGACATTTTTTAGTAATATTTGTCTATGCATTGCCTTTGAAATCACGTTTTGAGTTCTAGTCCTCAGAGATATATTTTCAACGAGGTATCATGCGCATCAAACAGAGATAATATGACCAAGTCACGACCCTGGGAAGTTCGTTGCCCAACTAACCCAAATGTGGCCCATAAACTCTTGGTGTTACATCTCCTCAAGTTAGGGTTTTGGTTTTTTAGGTTTTTCTCTTATTGTTCAATAATAAAAAGGCCCTGGAGCCTCATTATAACTCAATTCAGAGGCATGTGGCCACCACATCTCTTCTCGAAGATAAACTACTGTCGCCCAAGCTAGTCTCATTTCCATTCTATTTGTAAGCATATTTCATTATTTGATAGTCTGTATTTATGGTTATATCTGTAATTTGTTGCGTTCCTGTTTAAATTCGGATCAATTACCACTCAAACTAGTAGGGGACCTAAAAGAGGTTCCTAAGAGGGCAACTATTAGGTTAAGGGCAATGGTGGAGGCTTAGCCCATTATCGCCACAGCTAAGGCTCCCTACTCTTTACGAACTTGCACCTATGGGAGGAGTCTCGGTAGTGTAGGGATCACTTGTAAAGTATATGTCAATGGATAGGTGGAAACTAACCCTAGAAACCCTTTCCCAAGGATGAAGTGAAGAATCAAATTTTCTTGCTCTTTAAGCAAGGGACTTGGTCCTCCAAGGGTAAGGGGTGAGGATTGGAGGGTTAAGAGAGAAGGAATAGGCTTATATACTAGATTCTTAATCCGTATAATCCTTGGGGAAACTTGGATTCCCAAATGGTCCTTAACAAATAATCTTTATTGAGAAGTGGGACCACACGGGACCAAGTGGACCCAGTCTAGGTTCGGGCATGGAATGTAGCAACCAATGATATTCATATCCTAGACAAGGTGAAAGGAAAAGAACAAACACAAATATTTACTTCAAAAGTTTGAATTGATCCTATTGAGGTCTAGTCTTGGGGATTCCTAGGCAAACTTTGATCCTAGAGCTAGGGCTTGGGATTCTCAAAGATTCCACCTTTAGAATTGCCTCAAATTTGGAGGAGAGGGAGTGGACCCACCAGTGTAGTAGCCTGTAGCAGATAGAAATATTTGCTTGGGTCAATTCCTGGGAAATTGATGCCCTATGTGACTTAATGAGGCTAGACTCAGGGAAAATGGGGAAAAGGGTAAAAAGAGGGTTAATATAATCACCTGTTTTGAGGGATCAGTGCCTAATTCACTTGGGGATATGGAGTTAAGGATGGTGACGAGTAAGAACTTGGTTTCTTAATCAAGGAGGCCCGAAAAGTCAGCTTCATCCAATGTTGAGAGAAAGAAAAGAAAAGTGACCTTCTAGCATTTATACTTCAAATAAAATGATGCAAGCTTTTCGAGAGATATAATCTCTAGGACATTTCATTCATATAATATTGGCCCATACATTAAATTAGCTAAAACACGCTTAATTCCAAATTTCAATTATGTAGCAACTAGCCCTAATTTTAGCAGTATGTAGCAACAAGAATAACAACGTTAAAAATTACTTACAATGTTATAGAATATATCCATTTCGTTTGCAATACAAAGCTCCAAGACAAGAAAAATAGCCCAAATCCATCTCAAAATTCATCCATCTCCAAAAAATATCCTCCAAGGAAAAAATGTGAAGTTCCTTATGACTAGAAAGAGCCCAAATCAAGTCATGATCCAAATGAATGTATCTTACATCAATATATATCCTCCTAAAGCATTCGAATTATCCTATGGGCCTACATTAGCCGCTAATGATAAATTAATGTGCAAATAAAACCCTTATTGGTGACAAGCCCACCAAACTTGCTCACAAGTGTAAAAATAAGCCTCACAAGGGGCCAAATAATAATATGTACATGTCGTGGGGCCATCCAAAGGCCTAATAATGTCTTAAAGTGCCATATTAAGGAATAAATTCCCCGGAATATGATGGACAAGGGGGTGCCCCCTAGTTCTCCAAGTAGTAGACCCATGGTTCTCCTAATGGGTCTGAGGGTACATAAATGACCCCATGGGTCTCCATATGAATCGGAGATGCCTCTAGATCCTCAGAAAGGGTTTAAGTGGTGGAATGAATTTTTCCATGACATCGTACAAGTCCTAGGAAACTTGTGAAGAGTGTGGGGCTCCTGTGGGGGCATGTTGGGCATAATGTACCAAGCATATCACCATCATCCCAAAAGTGGATCACTAGTAGTCTTTGAGCATTGATGAAGATTCGTGGAGTGTGGTTTGTTGTTGTGGAGGTCAATGGCTCTTTATGCACACCCTATAGGGGGTTAGGATCTCGTATAGGGAGACCAAACCCAAATGGAAACCACCTGTAATCCTGCATAAGATCCAACGCGTCCCCTAGGCTTCCAATACAACCAGCCATTAAAATAATAGGGTAAAAGAACTTACAAATCATGGATAACAACGTGGGTACTTCATAATGGCATGCCCTTCTGTAGTGGTCTTTGGCATGTGTTAGTGTCTCCAAGATCCAAAGGGGGTTAGCCAAGTACCTTATTAGGTGGTTTTGAGCCCTTAAACGGGATAATATGTCTAAGGTACATCCCTCTAATGGGGGTGGCAAGTGACAAATAAGTGGAATGGAATATGGAATGAGAGGGGTAATCATGGGCCACATAGTGGGGCATAGGGGTAGCTATATAAGGGGAAGCCCACACCTAGGTATGTAATATGTAGGAGGGAGAAATCATGGTAAATGAAGTGCTCCGACCTTGATTTTTTCACCCTTATTTATATGCCTTCTTCCTTTTATGAATTTATTTAATTAACTGCTTGGGGCTCAAAGGACAAGAGCATATATGTAAGATATAACAATGATTAGCCCCGTTTAGGTAGGGTGGTTCATTGCCTTCCAGGGGTTGGGGAAATCATGGGTTCCTGAGTGAAAAAGGAGGCTCATCTAGGGCATATGGAACCAAGGTGATGGTCATGGATTGGGGTAGAGCTCATGCATTGGCTTTTGCCCACGTGCTGATTATTTTTTCCTGACCATCTTTGCATTTTGTGGTACAATTTCTTGTTAAATGTGGCCAATTATGCTTTTTATTTTTCTTTTAATTACTTCAACCTTCGGGGCATCATTCTAGGCCTAACCCAAGGTGGGGGCAAGGGGATAGGGAGGCTAGCCTTATGTGGACCCATAATGGGAATGTGGACCCAGGTGGGAGAAATGATGAATGGGGTATAGTGAGTAGAAAGGGAGCAACCTGTGTGGGTAAAGGAGCAGGACCACGCACCCAAATTCAGGGTTTCCCAAGTAGTACCACCCTATAACCAAATCATCAATAAAGGAGATCCCACGGGACTAAGAACCAAGTTTGACAACCAAAAGAGATCAAGGGGATAATAACACAAACTAAGCCCACTCTTTACGCTAAATACCCCCATCAATCCACACCTAGAAGTATCCATGATAAGTAAACCCAATACTTTATTACCAAATGAAAAAACATACCTTTAGATTTGGGAGGCCCACCTTCAAATATACGATCAATACAGGTGGGTGAGGGACCACATGGTTGGCTTAGGTGGCAGAGAAATGGCACAACGAGCTAGTAGGAGGCATCAAGGCACTACTTGCTATCGGTTGAGGTTCATCATGGAGAGAAATTTCTCCTGGGGATATCACCCACAAAGTGGTGGGTAACATCTAGCTCCAACTGGAATGTGCTCTCTCAAATAAGTTGGTGAGGCTTCTCGAATGGGAGGTCGTGAGAACTCCAACAATCTCTTGGTCACCGTAGACCTACTATCTTCACATATCAAAGATCAAAGCCACGAGGTAGCATGTTTTTCACGGTTTCTGATGATCACCCATGCTTAATGTTAGTTCATAAACCAATATAATGTGCAATCTAATCTATCATGATAAACATCATATGCGGTTATTTGTAATGCAAAAATCATTATGCAATGCATCCTACCCTAACATGCATATGACGAAGCTATTATTAAGTGTAATCATAAATCCAGTGCAACCAACATATCATCAAGTCAATATAAATATGTCATCCTATATGATTACTCATGTAGCAAATCCCAAGGTGAATGCAAATCCAAACACATGGAGGATGTTGTGGGCAAGAGGTGGGAAAATATGATGCCTACACATGGACTATTTCGTGAGAAGAGGTACGAAAATGATGTAATCTAGTCCATGAGATATTCTCTTGTAATTAAAATATAGAGATGTCAACAACCAAGCTCGATTTTGTTTTATGGATGGCAAGCTCAGGCATATCACTTCAACCATCGTCATTATTATTTATGTCATGGCTTATGGCCTTCATTGGGTTACGATTAGTGGAAAAGGGTGGTCGATGAGATGGAGAAACACAAGTAGGTTGCACATGATGATTACACTAGAGAAAGGGGACAATGGAATGATCAAAACCCTGAGGATGTGTCCAAGGAGAAAAGTGTAATCAATGAAGGGCTTCTTCTTGACACAATACTCAGGAGGGGAAAAGGGCTCATAGTCACTTGAGATTATATGACCAGGGGTGAGGGAATCACTTGATGAAGACTCAAGGTGATGACTAATATGAAAAAGAGAGAATGAAAAATTGTATTCAACGGGTTGTGATTTTCCAAAGTCATAATCTAAAGGCTCAAGTGATTTGAACATAGAATCATACTCAATAGAAGTGGGAGCCCTATCAATATCCTTAGTACCAAAGATTCGGTCTCTTCTAAAAGG
The DNA here is from genome assembly GCA_000404065.3 of Pinus taeda. Taxonomy (NCBI): domain Eukaryota; kingdom Viridiplantae; phylum Streptophyta; class Pinopsida; order Pinales; family Pinaceae; genus Pinus; species Pinus taeda. The sequence continues at coordinate 25,824 of APFE031612911.1, forward strand.
AAAATTGATCACCTCCAACTGCTCCTCTTTATGCAAAGGAAAATGAAGATTCTCCTTCCCAAGGGTATCAATGGGTATGTCATCATAAGTAGTGCCTGAGGGGAAAGGGAGATCAATCTCATCCTCATCCTCCTTGTCAGTGTCGTAAATGGGAGCACAATCAAATTGAGGACCAACAATTTCCCATTTTTCTTTCAAATGTGGAAATAATCTTCAATGTCATATTCCAAGGGGCTAATGGGATCATCTCTCTCAAGTTTTTCAAAAGGGGTTTCCTTGAGAAAGGTAAGGTTGGTCTCAATTTCTCTTTCCATAAATTCACCCTTCCCAACACGTGTCCTCAAAATCATCATTTTCATTATGTGGACCCAAGGAGGACTCATCTTCTTACTCATTGCCTAGATTCTTAATGTCTTGACGATGCTCGATGTATGATTCATCTTCGATGTTTAATGTAGGGTGTACTTGAAAATGTCTAAGAAAGTCATCAACGAACTCTTCAATAGTTGAGATGCTTCTAGGTTCATGATCATGTAGCGATGAGTTATGACCACTAAGAGATCCCATGAATGATAACATAAGGACATCTTGGTGGACAACCTTCTCTTTTGAAGCATGTGCATTAAATATTTCGACGTGCTCAATTGCAAAGAATGGATCACCATCAAACACGACCATTCCACATAACATCCTTCCTGCAACATGATTAGGATGTCCAGGGATGCTAGCAATGTCCAAAGTGGGAAATTTATGAAATAATGATAGCCTATTTGAGGTATACATGAAACATATGCAGGAGTTGCTAGGGAAAAATTAAATATGCCTAGAAAATGCTTGCTTCACCCTACAAGCATCGACCTTAAATTTCAATGAAGAACTAGGGCTTCATTCTTCCAATGGAGTTGCCAATAATTATATGTCGATATGTCATGCAAGGAACAAAACACAAGTCTCGTGTCCCCAGCAATGGCACCAGAAATGTTACCACTTAAACCAGCAGGGGACCTAAAATGGGTTCCTAAGAGGGCAACTACTAGGCTAAGGGCAATGATGGAGGCGTAGCCCACTGTCACCATAGCTAAGTCTCGCTGCTCTTTATGTACTTTCATCAATGGGATGAGTCTCGGTAGTGTAGGGATCACTTGTAAAGTATATGTCAATGGATAGGTGGAAACTGACCCTGGAATACCTTTCCCAAGGATGGAGTAAAGAATGGAACTTGTTTTCTCTTTAAGCAAGGGACTTGGTCCTCTAGGGGTAAGGGGTGAGAATTAGAGGGTTGAGGGAGAAGGAATAGGATTATACACGAGGTTCTCAATCCCTATAATACTTGGGGAAACTTGGATTCCCAAATGGTCCTTAACCAATAATCTTTATTGAGAAGTGGGACCACACGGGGCTAAGTGGACCCAGTTCAAGTTCGGGGATGGAATGTAGAAACCAATAATGTTCCTATCCTAGACAAGGTGAAAGGAAAGGACCAAACAAGACTATTTACTTTAAAAGGTTGAATTAATCCTGTTGAGGTCTAGCCTTGGGGATGCCTAGGCAAAATTTGATCCTAGAGATAGGGATTGGGATTCCCAGAGATTCCACCATTAGAATTTCCTGAAATTTGGAGGAGGGGGAGGGGACCCACCAGCACATTAGCTTGTAGGAGATCAAAATTTTTCCTAGGGGTCAATTCCCAGGAAATTGATGCCCTAGGTGACCTAATGGGGCTAGACCCAGGGAAAAAGGGGAAAGGGTAAAAAGAGGATTAAAATGATTGCCCTTTTTGAGGGATCAATGCCTAATTCACTTGGGGATATGGAGTCAAGGATGATGATGAGTAAGAACTTGATTTCTTGATCAAGGAAGCCCAGAAAGTCAGCTTCATCCAATGTTGAGAGAAAAAAAAGAAAAGTGACCTTCAAGCATTTATACTTCAAATGAAATGATGCAATATTATCGAGACAAATAATATCTAGGACATTTCATTCATATAATATTGTCCCATGCATTAAATTAGCTAAAACATGCTTAATTCCACATTTCAACTATGAAACAACTAGCCCTAATTTTAGTAGTATGCAACAAAAAGAACAACAACGTCAAAATTTAATTACAATGTTATAGAATATATCCAACTAGCATTTTGTTTGCAAGACAAAGCTCCAAGACAAGAAAAATAACCCAAATCCAAATGTCAAAATCCATCCATCTCCAAAAAATATCCTTCAAAGAAAAATGTGATGTTCTCTATGATTAGAAAGATACAAGTCAAGTCATGATCCAAATGAATGTATCTAACATCAATATATAGCCTCCTAAGGAGTTTGAATTAGCCTATGGGACTACATTAGCCCTAATGATAAAATAATGTGCAAATAAAACCACTATTGGTGACAAGCACACCAAACTAGCTCTAAGTGTAAAAATAAGCCTCACAAGGGGCCAAATAATAATATGTACATGTCATGGGGCCATCCAAAGGCCTAATAATGTCCTAAAGTGCCATACCGAGGAATAAATTCCTTGGAATATGATGGACAACGGGGTGCCCCCTAGTTCTCCTAGTAGACCCGTAGTGCTCCTAATGGGTTTGAGGGTACATAAATGACCCCATGGGTCTCCATATGAATCGAAGATGCCTTTAGATCCTCAGCAAGGGTCTGGGTGGTGGAATGAATGTTTCCATGACATCGTACAAGTCCTGGGACACCTTCCAAGAGTGTGGGACTAATGTGGGGGCCTATTGGGCACAATGTACCAAGCATATTACCATCATCCCAAAAGTGGATCGCTAGTAGTATTTGAGCATCGATGAAGATCCGTGGAGTGTTGTCTATTGTTGTGGAGGGAAATAGATCTCTATGCACACCCTATATGTGCCAAAGTAGGCCTCTGGGGTTAGGATCTTATATAAGGAGACCAAACCCAAATGGAAACCACCTGTAATCCTACATAAGATCCAATGTGTCCCCTAGGCTTCCAATCAACCAGTCATTAAAATAATCGGGTAAAAGAACTTACAAATCATGGATAACAACGTGGGTACTTCATAATGACATGTCCTTCTGTAATGGGCTTTGGCATGTGCTAGTGTCTCCAGGCTCCAAAGGGGGTTAGCCAAGTATCTTATTAGGTAGTTTCAACCCTTAAAGGGGATACTATGTCCAAGGTACACCCCTCTAAAGGGAGTGGCAAGTGACAAATAAGCGAAATGGAATAGGGAATGAGAGGGGAAATCTCGGGCCACATAGTGGGGCATAGGGGTAGCTAGATAAGGGGAGGCCCACACCTGGGTATGTAATATGTAGGAGGGGAGAATTGTGGTACACGAGGTGCCCCAACCTTGATTTTTTCACCCTTCTTTATATGCCTTTTTAATTTTATGAATTTCTTTAATTAATTGCTCAGGACTCAAAGGACAACAACGTGATATGTAAGATATAGCAGTGATTAGCCCCTTTTAGGTAGGGCAGTTCATTGCCCTCCAGGGGTTGGGGCAATCATGGGTTCCTGAATGAAAAAGGAGGCTCATCTAGGGCATATGGAACCATGGTGATGGCCATGGATTGGGGTAGAGCTCATGCAATGGCTTTTGCCCACGTGCTGATTATTTTGTCCCGACCATCTTTTGCATTTTGTGTTACAATTTCTTGTTAAATGTGGCCAATTATGCTTTTTATTTTTCTTTTAATTGCTTCAACCTTCAGGGCATCATTCTAGGCCTGACCCAAGGTGGGGGCAAGGGGATAGGGAGGCTAGCCCTATGCCGACCCATAATGAGAATATGGACCCGGGTGGGAGAAATGATGAATGGGGTACAGTGAGTAGAAAGGGAGTAACATGTTCAGGTAAAGGAGCAGGACCACACACCCAAATTCAGGGTTTCCCAAGTAGTACCACCCTAAAACCAAATTGTCAATAAAGGAGATCCCACAGGACTGAGATCCAAGAATAACAACCAAAATAGATCAAGGGTACAAAAACACAAGCTAAGCCCAATCTTTCTGCCAACTCCCCCCATCAATCCATAACAAGAAGTATCCATGATAAGTAAACCAAATACTCGATTACTAAATGACAAGACATACCTTTAGATTCGGGAGGCCCACCTTCAAACATGCAATCAATACAGGTGGGTGAGGGACCACATGGATGGCTTATGTGGCAGAGAAAGGGCATAGCGAGCTAGTAGGAGGTATCAAGGGGTTGTTGCCTTCTGGCTAAGGCTCATCATGGTGAAAAAACTCTCCTGGGGATATCACCTACAAAGTGGTGGGTAACACTAGAGAGGCATGCCTACCCCCTTGTCATGTGTCCCTGATGATTTGCATAACTTGTTTAGTTTAGTGTAGTAACCTCTATTAGGGAGTTCATTAAAAATCAGAGGTGTGGGCCATGTGTTGGATAGATACTCTATGAGTAGATCATATTTATTGGTTGTAGACTCTATTATAGAGTTCTTTAACACTTGGAGTGGACCATATCAGTTGTGGACTCGGGGAGGTGAAGATTTACATTTAGGGGATTTCTTTAAGAAGCTAAATAAACCATGTAAATGAAGGGAATTCCTAATAAACTAATGGATGTAGTGGTTAGTTACCCATGCATTCTAGTGGATGGTTGTTCCTTTATATGGATGTCGACAGTTTGGTGATGTCTGCGTGATCGAGGTACAAAATGAGAGTACTAGGATGGACTAGATATAGACTTTGTTATTGAGGAGGTTCTTCAAGTCATGGTGAGGCATGTTTTGTAGAGAAGAAAGCCTTGAAGACCTCAATGGATGAATATTAAGGCTAGTGCCTAAGGGGGATTATTGGAGTATGTAACTTCTATTTGACTTATATGTGATCATATTTGGTTGTTTATATTATTGGTCATTATTATGTAAAGTTCACCTCTACAAGGAGTATGTTTCTAGTTTCTAGGAGGTGTTTAACTCTAGTTAGTTTGAGATTATTCCCTAACTAGTTAGCTTCCTAGATTGATGTGTGGTTGAGATATTCACTCAACTAGTAGATTGTGTGATTAAAGATAGTTTACCTATCTTGAGTAAAAGCTTGGTGTACTTATATATATCATTACAATTGATTAATACAGAGTGCTCAACCATATTTTTTGGTGTGTGATAAGTGTCTTCTCTTCAAGTCTAACATTATAGTGTATGCAGTTTCTCTTGGTGTAAAGAGATGATGGTTCGCGTGTACATATTTTGGACCCAAATTCATATGTGAATTTCTTTAATGTGGTATGTGGAAATCATTGAGGTTTCATTTCCATTAACTTTTACAACACTTTCCCCTATCAAGGATTGAACTTATGGTATGAGGAGGTGGTGATTGACATGTATAGATTTTGGATCCAAGTTCATTCCCACATTCTCCTTAAACTATATACCATTGACCAAGTTCCATTTGCACAAGCCCTTGTAACAAATTAGCATAACTTGGATATAGATATCACAAATAAAAAACCCCAAATTCTCTATGTGGATAATATTGACCAAGTTTCATTCCCATGGGACTTTTTATCCCCTTGAGGTGAGCCTAACCATGTTCCATTCCCATAAACCTTTATGACAATTGAGAGTGGGTCACATACACATATTTTAAACCCAAACTCACCCCCACTTCCTCCTTAATGTGGATATTATTGATTAGGGCTCATTCCAATGGGATTTCATGGCACTTTAAGGTAGTGACTGGGGCACACAAAGGCATGGGTTGAAATTATTGCGAGAGGAGATGATGACTTGCATGTACCTATTATGAATTAAGCCTTGTGTCAAGTGCTTCATAATTTAAATGCTATTAACCAAGTTTCACTTTCAAAATTTTATTCATGATAGATATCATTGGTTATGTTTCATTCTTACAAGCTCTTATGATTAAAACTAAAGATACATAGATGAAATAGTTGAACTTATAACATCAAAAAATTAGGACCTTTATAATGAAATATACTTAAATGTAAAAATAGAACTTATAATATTCAAATATTACAATTGTGTAAATTATGTTGACAACATAAAAGATTACATTTTTACGCCCAAAAAATATAAATGTAAAGACTAAACTTATAATATGCAATATAAACAAATTATTATTTTTTTAAAAACTTATTAATTAAATTATATAAAACTTATTACAATTATCTCAAATTTAAAATTTAAAATATTCTTAACATAATCCTATTTTAAAATCTATAACTTCCATAGAGAAGGATAAAGAGGAACAAATACATTCAAATATATGATGAGACCATTAAACTTAACATCTATAAGATAATTTAGAATATATTACATTAGTTAAGACAAATATATCTTATAGGACCATCAAACTTCAATGACAATTTTTAATAATAAGTGAGAACTCAAATCTCACTTACATATGTGGCTAGATGATGTACAAAATGTCCAAGACACTAAAAGCCCAACTCAGCAAGACATATGGACTTGTTATTATCCCTCATTACAGACTATTTCCAACAAACCAAAAAACATTGCCATAAGATTCCATGCGGATCATAAATATCTATGTAATACACCACACCTCTTATGTCCTTCACCTACAATTTGTCACAAGTTAGAACAAAGTGAGTGAAGGCAAGGAGATGAGAAGGAAGAAGGTAGTGATGCTTTGGAAACCCTAGTGAAAGAAAGAGGCAAGAGAAGATGACACTAGGAAATAACGAATGAAAGAAAGAGACAAAAGGTAGTGACTTATTCACAAGATTTTCGTACCAATTTTATAAGCATATTGATATTGAAAAGCTCTTCCACATTTTTTTGAACTTAATAGTTCTTCATTCCATAATTTTTTGAACTTAATAGTTCTTCAAAATCTCTACCGACTAAGAAAACATAATCTCATGAAATAGATATTTGAGAGATGGGTTCTTCATAAACTCTGCAAAAAGGGTATTTGCTTAGGCCTTATTGTCTTCCTTTTGATAGCAAATCCTATTTTGGAAATTTATTCTATAACACCAGCTACTTCAAAAATTCCAGATCTTAAAAGATATTTAAAATTTCCCAAGTTTTTTATACATCACTATATATCTTCCATTTTTTCTCCTTTAATTGAAAGTTTATATTCCAAACTTATATATCTTCCATTTTTTCTCCTTCAATTGAAACTTTATATTCCAAACTTATTGTATATACTCTGCACACAAAATTCCTAAATCACACTAGCTCATCCTTTAATTCCTCAATCCTAACATGACTGGCCCTTAAGGCCACAACGTAACCTTCCCCACCGAACCTCATTGCCTACCAGTCCAGAAAAGTTACAGAACATGTTGTTAACAGCGTTTAAAAATCATCCCCGTGGAAACAAATAATTTAAATCCACTACTGTCACCACGTTTTAATGTTTTAAAGCTATGAAGTTATTATAAATTGACTTTATGTTGGATGATGCACATCACTCTTAACACTTCGCTGGCAGATCAGATATCCTCATAGTGTTTTCTACTTTTTTCACTTCAGCTTTTTATAGCTTCCGAGTAACAAGAAAAGAGTAATACAACATCTGTGAATTCTTACATACTATACAGGAAGACTTCTATGTATCCTTGTCTTTTACAAGGCCTTCTATGGAGCCAGCAGCAGTTATGAGTGTTAAAAGAAGAGATATGAAGCTGAATATTTGGAAAATGTTCCACTTCAGTGTCCATCTTGGAAGTTTAGTCTGTGCAATGTGCATTTCAACAGGAAAGTAGACTACCAATGGCCAGAAGGTCAGACCACCCAAAATTCCCAGCACATCATTGAATAATGGAAATAAGATGGCAATGGCAGTGGTTGACATCACAAATGCAGTTCTCCAGCACAGCCTCAGCAGATTGACTCTGCAGGACCCCCATAAGGGAATGCCTATGGGAATTCCTTCCTTGATGAATTTACTGTCAGGCCAAGTATGAGAAAACCATCCTTCAATGCAAGCGAATATTGGTTGACAATATACCTGCAAGGGTGTCATGAAATGATTTGCAATGAAGTTTGTATTGGTAGCAGAGATGTTAGAGTTGACATCCAGCAAAACTGAAAAAAAGAATGAGAAAAATCTTACTTGGTATGCTGCAACTAGATGAACCACAATGCATGCATTAGCGAAGTCAATAAGCCAGTAGGGCTCATAGAATCCAAATCCTGTCAATAGGTTTCCTGGGGCTTTTTCCCCAAAAGCTGCATAACCCAGAAAAGCACATAGCATATAGAAGGTAGTTGTTATGCTCAGAGAGAACACATTTGCTTTCTTCATAGTTATGTTCTCTGGGGGCGTTGACTTGAGAGTATCCTGCACAGTTGTAAATTACAGGAAGGCCATAGTTAACCATGGAGTTTCATGTTGTCCAAAGGATTCAAATATACAAATGAACAAAAACACTGAGCTATACCTGAATTTCAAGGACAAGTGAAGTATATGGAAATGCAAATGCAATGTCACCAAGACCTTGAAACATCCTCCAAACTTTTTGGGTTTCAGGAAGAGAGTTGCTCGCGCTGATTCCACCTAGATTTCCTTTAATCTCTCCATTTTCTGCCATTTCCCAGAGCTTTGAACCCATAAGTTTCAACATGCCAGAGAACACATAAACTACCGAAATGATATTTGCATTTTCAATATAGTAAGTGAATAAAATCATGACCATGGTAACTTAGAGATTGAAATTCCTTATCCTGGCCATATATGCTGTAGGTGCCCAACTGGGGCAATGGTTGAAGCCTGAAAATAATAGAAGAGAGTAGGATAAAACAGTACCAATAACTTTAGCCATGCCAAGACCAAATCCTACTGTTGCGTAGGTAAAGGACATGGTTGCTGCAAGTATTGAAAGGCCCCATAGTTTATGAAAGTTTGGTATTTGACACAGCATAACTTGTGTAACTCCAAAGAGGATCATATAGATGAGATCTGGAAAATGACATACTGCTGAGCCATGTCCAGTCTTGTGGTAACAATTTGATCGCCTGATTGCTCTGCAATGTTACATAATTCAATCAATCAGGACTGTAAACACTGATAGCTTTACAACCTTCCAACACAAGTAACCGGAAAGCCTAATTTTAAAAATGGGCAGAAAATCTCTACAAAATTACTGTTTAGGAAAGTCCCTGCAAAGTGGGGGATTGAGCGATGAAAGTAAATCAGAGTAAGTGGTTTGTTTAGATCAAAAGTTATCATGGTTTCAAAGCTCTTTCAATGGAAAGTGACCTGATGCTGGTTGAAGTAGTGATTGTGTAAGCGACACAAATTCCATAGAAGCTGCTATACTGAATTAGTCCACATATCCATGCTCTTTTTACACCTGAAAAGCAAGACATAATTATTATATTCAGGGTAGGGACTCTGGAAAAAATGTTCAGGGTAAGGTAGGGAGTAGGGAGGTGCATTTACAGTTTACATAAATGTGTTTTATATGTAAAATTGAGAAAACAAATATCTGAAATGAGAATATATATAAATTAAATGATAAAATAAATCAAGATACTATCATCTCATTTTGTATCTATTTGTATTTTTTATTTTTTAATATATATAAATTTTTAGTAAGTCCAGAGTTCAGTTGCATCTGTGTTAAGTATATTTAAACTCAAAGAATGTACACAGATTTTAATCAATCTGATAGATATAGCACCCAAATTAGCTCGAACTGCATCCCTGTAACAACTGTTTCTCTCAGGCCCAGTGACTGGATCTGGGAACCTGGAACAATCCGAGATCAAGAAAGTGGAATACAACGTGACAAGAGCAAAGACAACCATGGCCACAGGCCCTGCAATCCATCCCAATTGGGCAACAGCCCATGCCAAGGATAACACTCCTGCCCCTATGAGGCTCGTGATGATATGAGCCACTGCTGTCCAAAGTGTGCCTGTTCATTCCATTCTCATCCACAACTTCAAAACTCAGTCATGGAAAAAACTGAGACATCCTTATCAAAAAAACCATCGAAGAGTAGTATAATGAAATGGACAAATACCATACCTGTTCGCAAGACATCTTTTGAGCCCTCGGATTCCATGGCAGACTCTGACTCCTTGTTGCAGGCTGTGTGCGAGCTCGGTAGATGAAAACAGATTGACAAATTTTAATTGGAATCTGAGGAAGTGAATACCACCTTTAAATTCGAGTTTCAGATCGCGACAAAGAGCTAGAAAGTAATTAAATCACTTTGCATTGTAAGTAATTTCTGGGCCACATGATAATCGTTGGGCAATGGGAGTTCGCCAGCCAAACTTGGAAACTCTCTGCTTTGGGATTTGTGACTTTGGTCGTCAAACTTATCACTTCAGTTCAGAGTCCAGACAAGAAAAACGTAACTTTTGGACTGTTCATGTTTATTCGTTCACATTTGGAAAAATATAAATTTATCATGGCAAAATAAACTTTTCGGTAAAAAAAATATATTTCACTTTCATTTAGGTTTAAAGTTTGGAGAGTACTCTAAACATTGTATTTAGAATCTATATCTATATATTTGGGTTAAGATAAGGTGGATCTAAAATTTGAATGAAAATTTCAAAACGCGGAATCTATAGCAGCATAGAGATAATATTTATATTTATCCTTTGAAATGTTTTGATAGGTTTTGATATGATGATGAATGTGTATATAGTTTGAACCTAAATTCAATTGCGTTTTTTTTTTCATTAAAAGTTTATTTCCATAACATTTATAAAATTTATTTTTATTTAGTATGAATAATAAAATTTATGGTAGGGAGATAATGACTAATGTGTAAATATTATAAATTAAAATGGAGGTGATAATTAATATGTATATATTGTATGGCTATGTTGTGTGAGTGAGGATTTTGGTCTCCTGAAGTTCCACTTTAAGTTTTTCCTAAGTAAAAATATAGTTATATGTAATATAAGATTAATTTAAAAAAATATTTATATATATATTAATTAAATTTATTTTTACATTTTTAAACTACATATTATTGATCAAATTCCATTTTCATAATTTTCATAACACTTTAAAATAACCTTTTCTTCTCTTCTATATAAAAAAAACCAAAAACCTTAAATTTTCTATGTGTGAATAATATTGACAATTTCATTTCATTGAAACTTAACCTTTATAACAACTTGAAATGATATCATAATATTCTATATATAATATATATATATTATATATATATATATATATATATATATATATATAGTATAATATAATAATATAATTGATAATACTGCCTAAGTACCCATGGGGGATTTGAACCAGTGACCTATAGCAAGGAGTGCCTTAACAGTGCATCCATTCACCGTCAATCCAAAGCCCTATGGGAAATCACATACATATATTGCAAACACAATCTTACAAAGATTTCTTCCTTAACAGTGATATCATTGATTAAAATATGTGTTAAAATTATTGTATCAAAAACTTTTCAAGTTAAATATTATTAATCAAATTTCACTTTTAAATGCCTTTAATTTTCATTCATGATAAATATTATTAATCAAATTCTATTTTCATAAGTCTTCATAATACCTTAATTTAACATAACAGCCACAAACCTTAAATTTTCTATGTCAATAATATTGACCAAATTTCATTTCCATGAAACTTAACCTTTATAACAACTTGAAATTAGTAGCATACATATATTGCAAACGTAAACTTACCCCAACTTCCTCGTCAATTTTGATATCATTAATCGGGTACACTTGAAAGTATGTGTTGAAATTATTGCAAAAAGATTAATTAGAGGTATATATTACAAATTAAATTTTGTATCATTATTAACCAAGTTTCAGTTTTAAATGTCTTTAAATTTCATTTATGATAGATATTATTAGTTAGATTTCATTCTTACCAATTCTTATAACTAAAAATAAAAATACATAAATATCAAAATATAACTTATAACACCAAAAACTTATGAGCTTTACAACTAAAAATATCTAAATATAAAAATCGAACTTTTAACATTTATTGTGTAAATTAAATTAATAACAATTGATTAATAAATTAAAAAAAAAATCAAATAAAAAAAATAAAAAATGTAAAGGTTGATTTATAATATGTATTAAAACTCATATATTTTTTTTAAGTTATTTTTTATTTATTTAATAATCTTTTATGTGTAAGAAATTATATTAAATTATAAAATAATGGTCACAATTAACTTAAATTCAAAATTTAAGATATTTTTAACTTAATTTTATTTTAAAATTTATAACTTAAGAAATGTTAAAGAAAGATAAAAGACAAATATATTGTATAAAACCAAAATATATTCTATGGGACCATTAAACTTTTTATCTATAAAAGAATTTAGAATAGAGTAGAGACACATATATCCTATGGGACCATCAAATTTTGCAACCATATTAATTTTCGATCATCTAAATTAAAATCTTCTTACTCTTGCATATTTCAATATAAAATCCTATAATATCTAGTTTTTATTCAAAAATCTGATTGAATGATGCACAAACTGTTATTAATGGAGAAATATCATTGAATGATGTACAAAGTGAAATTAATAGGATAAACAATATAAAATTATTAAAATATGAGTTAATAATTAAATGATGTGATATAGTAACAGGTTGTTTAAAGTTTGTGGTGATTTTTCAAAATTTTTTTAAGTACTAAAATTTTATAAGATAATCATTACTTGCTAGTATGTGTGATTGTGTGTTAATTTATTATCATGGTAGATTGTAATGGAAAACTTCCACTTTTGCCAAATTTGTATTGAATTTTTTTATAGATTCTATTGATGAGTTATCAAAATATAATAGAAGTCATTTCAGTTTGCCATTATGGAAACCAAACCAATGGAAGAAAAAAATAAGTTTTCCAAGAACCATATACAAGAGTTCAAAACTATCAAAAAGAGATGAGAGTCTGATCCTAAGACTCGCTCTAACTATCCTAGAATCTAAATTAGACAACTTTACATAAATCCCAGAGATTAAACCGAAAGAAAACCAACAAATCATGTTGAAGGAGATGAGTTAAAGGGGATTGTTTCTATGTGTTCCTTGCCTTCCCCCAATAAGCCTTTCTAGTTTGAAATGAGGCCTAGATGATCTTCATTTACTACATGCGATGGTCCATGGATTTCATTGATAGAAGTATATTGTCCAGCACTAGAAGAATCTCCCCATTCACTTTGTTCTAGTTCAATGGAACTCTTCCCACAAATTTCTCCAATTGCCAGTAGAGGTCAACCATTTGCATATATTAGTTATGTCTACCTCAAGAGTGTGTTGTATCAGGAATCCAAGCAACCACTTATCCTACAACATCTGTATTTAAGAGACATCTATGATCAAATCTTATGTTTCTCTCTACCTCTGTTATCCCACTTGTAAGGAAAGTGACATATAAGCATCAAATGGTTAGCCGATGTTTCAATTTGTTAACCCAATCAAGTTTTTATGCTTAGTTGCAAAGTCATCTAGGCCTCATAGTAAGCCACCCCTCGACAACTTCTAAAGCATTGTGTTGGAATGGTGAGAACCTCAGAACCTTAAAAAGATTATATAAGAAATGGGGGGAAGTAAAGGTGGTGAGGTTGAGGTCAAGGAGACTAATAAGAACATCACAAGAGGATCCAAGAGGACTAGTTAAAAAGGGGGAGCTACTCCAAATATAATATGAAGACGACAAAGCTCTTACAAAGGAGGAAAAGGCGTGAGAGAATAAACACTAGTAGAGAGGAAAGGTCATAGAATTACTAACTCCCAAAACCTAATTTCTAGGAGTATTTAGGAGGAAATAACCAGGCCTGGAGGAAACCCAAGCATCATAGCTTGAAGGTTTAGTTGATAAGGAAGACCATTCAAGAAACAACACCATGATAGGGCCAAGAACTCATTTATAAACAAGCTATTGGTAAATCATGAAAGCAGATGAGAGCGATGGTGGAGTAAATTTTATAGGACAAAAAAAGCATATCTCATACCATGGAGAGTCACCTCTTATCATGAATCATGATGGAGGTCCCATCAACATATGGAAGAATATGTCACTCTTATCCCCACCACCCCATCCATTCCACAATAAGAAGAAAATACGTACTGAATTGTTAATTTATTCCCTTACATTCAAAAAATACAAACTGTTAATCGATAAAAAATGATTTTCAGTCTTACTCCAAAAAAATAATATACAATATTTATTAAAATATATAATAATAATTGTAACATCCCTTGTGAAAATTCCATGTAAAAATATATAAATACCACAGATGATGGGACACATATTCCAAGCTGAATGGTGGGCAGAACATCCTAGTGGGTGTTCATTTGGGTGTTTATGGTTAAGGAAATTGGCAACGGCAGGCTAAGGCATTAAAGAGGCAAAAGGTATTTTGGCACATTTATTTATGAAAAGAATGGAAAATAGGAGAAAAATGAGGTGAAAGGTCACAGGTTGCATGTGAGGAGGAAAATGAAGGAAAATAATGGAAAATAGGAGAAAAAGGAGGTGAAAGGTCACAGGTTGCATGTGATGAGGAAAATGAAGGAAAATAAAGAAAAATGAAGAAAATGGAGGCCTCATTAATAAAAAGGATTCTAAGTATCAGTTGGCAAGCTTCTTCCTTTTAGAGTGAACCTTTTATCAACTCATTTTTGGAGCTCTCTCATTATTCTCTCTCTCTCTCTCTCATACTCTTGGATACTTAGAGTTTTCTTGGAGCACTCTTGGAGGGTGTGGCATACTTAGATTCTTGGATTAATAAGGCAAAGGAAGAGCAGGAAAGCACAAGAGGGAATCAACATTAGCAACTACATCAGATTGTTTGTAGGTACTGAGTTGCATGTATGGTGTCTTCACTAGTTTTGGCATGCATGGCACATGCATGTGGTTTCTTGGTTATGATCTGCCATTGGCATGGAGAATGGCCAAGATTGAGAGTGGATTGCCTAGCCTTGGCATTTCTTGGATAGCCATGGTGATTGTGGGTTTACTTTGATTGCTTTGTTTTGGTTGGTTCTCATGTTTACTTAGCTTGGGTTGAGTTATTAGTCCTGGAAGCCCTGGTTGAAAAAACGCTTTGGAAGCCCTATACCAGCTTGGGTTGAGTTACTAGTCCTAGAAGCCATGTTTGAACAAACACTCTGGAAGCCCTGTCACAGCTTGGGTTGAGTTACTATTCATGGAAGCCCTGGTTGGATAAATGCTCTAGAAGCCCTTGGTGGGTTGAGTTACTAGTCCTGGAAGCCTTAGTTGGACAAACGCTTTGGAAGCCCTATATAAGTTGTGGGTTGAGTTACTAGTTCTGGAATCCTTTGTTGGAAAAACGCTCTGGAAGCCCTATATAAGCTGTGGCTTGAGTTACTAGTTCTAGAAGCCCTAGAAGGCTTGGATGGAGACCAATCTGATGATGGTTTTTGGTGATGTCTGACCGTGAGGTGGAATCACTGTTTGATGGGTTGAGGTGGGTGGCCTCTAGAAGCTCTGGATGAGTTTTGATTGATGTGTTCTCTGAGATCCCACATTCATGCTTGGAATATGGCATGGGGATGATTTGCTAAAGAGAGACTTGGCTCAGCCAATCTATGGTTGGTGGAACATGGTAGTCCCATCTCTGGTTGGTTCATTGCATTTATTAATGAAAAAAATCATTCCCTTGATTTTCATGTGCAAATGTACTGATGTATATATGAATTTTGATGGTTGATATGTTTATTGTATTTATGTTCCTATTATGTTGTTTATATGCACATTTACCGTGGAAGGTGTTATAGAGTGGTATCATAGCATGGTTCAAACACTTGGACTGGATGGGCTCTATCATAGGTGAAATGAAGAGCAAAGGTTAAATTTTAGACATTTTTGTCATATCTGTTATAACTTTTCTCTATGGCATATTATAAGTTGAAATTTTTTCCATATTGAAGGTAAATACCACTGATAATGTGGCAAAAATTTCAGCTATTGGTTCACAATACTTTAGGAATTATGATCTAAGGAAGATGACCTTCCTGAATGCACCTTTAAATAGGCCATGTTGGGATTTCTGCAATAACTCATCTTCTGTAGGATTTATGAAGCTGAAAAATGTTCCACATTTAGGGGAAATACCATTATGTGGTAGGAATTTCAGATATTGGGTCGCAATATTTTAGGAGATATGAGTAGAGGGAGTCGAACCTTCTAAATGCTCCTAAAATTAGGCCTCAAACAAGTCACGCTAACATTTTTGCTATAACTTTTCTTCTGGAAACTCTCAGGAGCTAAAAAAAATTCCATAATGAGGGAAAATCCCACTGATATTGTGATACAAATTTCAAACATTTATTCGCTATATTGTAGGATATATGACTAGTGGAAGTCGAGCTTTTTGGATACTCCTAGAATTGTGCACCAAATATGATTGTGTTGGTATTTTTGTTATAACTTTTCATATATGAAATCTCAAAATTTGAAACTTGAACCACAGTGAGGGAAAATACCACTGATCATATGGTTCAGTTTCCAGAACTTGTACTACTACAGTTTATGATATATGCATTGAATCATTTGCTATATTAGTTTGCATGCAAAGTGTTTGATGAAATGCTTAAATGATTCAATGATTAATTGCATATAAACTGTGTGATAAAATGCCCCAATGAGTATGTTGTTTGTGGTTGGGGATAGTATTGAAGTGTAATATTATTCTTGTAGTTGATATATGCTTACTTGTATGCAAATAGTTTGCTATACTAGTTTGCATGTAAAGTGTTTTAAGAAATGCTTACGTGCAAATGTAATAGTATAGTAGTTGTTTGAAGAAAATTGTAAAAGTATGGTAATTGTTTGAAGAAAATGTTATTTTTTTTTATGGGATAGTATTGTAGTATGATAATATTAATGTATCTGATCTACGCCTATTTTCATGTAAATAATTTGAAGATTTGGATGTAGGGAATTTGAAAGGTTGCATGCAAGGAATTTGAAAAGTTGCATGTAAGGAAATGGAAAAGTGGCATGTTTTTAGTTATTATGTTACAAGTGGAATAAGTGAATTTTTTTACTTCATCTCATACAAAATGTTTGAGAAATTAAAATCAATTTATTTTCAACCGTGGTTAAATTTAGTAGAGCTTTGGAGATCCAATTTCCATAATTGGACATTGGAGATTGGACTATTATAGTAGCTTCCTCCTTCTACATTAGTGTGGACCATGGATAGTAAGGGGGTATGCTTATAGGTTGTTAGTATTGGTAGACACAATTTCTTGATTTTTGGAACATGTGACTGACTGTGTATGAATTATATGTCGCTTACATGTTAATTTCATGATACTTACTTACATCCTCGTATGTTAGGTTACATTTTTTAATATTTTGATTACATGTATCAGTCTTGTAGGTTGATTACAAGGATTGATCGCTTATGTTCAACTACATGCATTTATGCGTAGGTGTAGTTGATTTGGCATTGCTTATGCATACTATTGGTTGCATGTGTCAATTTGTACAATGGAGTAATGTTTGCTGTCATGCTTGAGGTTATGGTTTGTGTAGCTGATATGGTCATGCATTGATGACTGGACTCTAGCTAGAATGATGTGTGTATGGTTTGGTACTCATTTGTTATATGTCTATATACAGTTGTTATGAATGTACGGTCTTGGATATATTTTGAATATTATGTCAAACATGCCTTGTGAAGTCATTGTATGCAGTTTAGGTAATCATGATGTTATTGGTTGTTATGAAATGAGCTAGTTGAGATAGAGAAGGAGATGCAGACCATCATAATGAGGTTGCAACATTAGACTTTGGGATAAGAGCAGATTGTCATATAGGTAGTGTATGTTTGGCATTCAGGTATGTAAGTTAAGGATTATTATATGCATTAGGGTTATATAAATTAGGTTTATGAATATGTATTTGATTTTATGATTACATTCATGATAGATGTTAGATGATTAGTGTAGTTATATGCACATGTGTCAGATAATCAAGAATGATAGTAACCTGTAGTTTTATGCATTGCTATTGTTTTTTATATTAGATAACCTGATGATTATGTTGTATGTTGTTGATGAGTATGATATATAGCTTATTGTTGTTATATGCTATTAACTTGATGATTAGGGTCATTTCATTGAGATATTGATGTTATAATTTGGATTGGTCATATGTGTGATGGTTATGTTCATTGCATTGAAGATCTTGATGTTATATGTATTGTGTTAATCTGGTTTGACTTATGTAGATGGTTATGCTTGCGATACTCAAGTATGATCTGACATATTTGTGATATGGTGTCGTACTAATCTAGACTGATCATGCATATGTGATTATTATGCATGAACGACAGATGCTTATGAGCTTGTAATTTGAACATGTTAGTTAGTTACTGTTATGGATATCATGATTTATGTTGACATGTTTTATAGCTACATCTCACTAACTAGATTGATTATGCAGACAAGATAGCCTCCCCTGAGGTACACTAAGGTATGAGTTTTCTTATGTATTATACTTGGTGTTTCATAGTTTATTACGTCGTCTATTTGGTATTTGAGTGTTTGGTGCCTATTATGTCATCTAATTGATTTATTTAATGTGGTATGTTTGCAAGTTGGTTGAATGTTTGATGAATTGCATAATATGAGTATGTGTTCCAATGATCTTGTTTTAAGATGATTGTACTAAAATATATGTGTTGAGACAATTAATATGTACTTGTGTATAATAGGTGATAATTGTAGTATTATGACTAATGACTATGAGTTGACTATGGATTATGACGTGATTGTTAGGCACGGTAACAATTCATTTCAATTTAATAGATATGATTGTCTTGATATTTGGAACATGTGGTTGACATGTGTGAGCAGTTGCAAGTTAACATGCTTAGTATTAGCATGACAAGGTAATAGTTGATGTGTATATATAACTAACAGTTGGGTTGTGTGACAACACACAGTAAGCCTCGATTCCAACAAGGTAAAGAGGTAAAAGAAAGGATTTGGGAAAGAATTCCTTTGGTTATGTTTGGAAATCCTAATTCCAAATGAATGAGTTCTTTGCCTACAAGAAGCCTTCTTAACCTTAATCTAGTCTGACATTATGTGGATACATGCTATATTCATCAACATGTACTTGAAAGGTATATTAGCTAGTATTTAGTTAAAAGACGATTTGTCAAAGGATTAGAGTCCCTTGAGAGATGGTCTTGATGTGTTCAGTTGCAAGCAACATGCTCAGCACAACAAGATGAGGTAGATGGTGTATTATTATGCTTAATTATACATTGACAATTATGTGTTTATGGTAGCATGATGTAGGGAGTTGCATGGCAAGACAGGTTGCCATGAAATCTTGAAGATGGCTCAGGTTGAGCTTTCCTTGGGAATCGTGGGGATTGAGTCATGGTGTCAGTCTTGTGCTTTTGGTATTTTGAGCTTGATTTGTGGTTTTTTTTTTTTTTTTTTTTTTTTTTTATGTCTGGTGCAAGCCCTTGCCACTTTGTTGTAGTGTCATATCATTATGGGCTTTCATGATCTTCTTCTTAGTTTTTTCTTGTCTTCTCTTTCATTGTTTTGAGTCTTGGGAATTGGTTGGGGAAGAGGAAATTTGATGGAGCTCGGGGAGAGTTGTGTGGTACCCAAAAGGTAATGTACGATTCAGATGAAGCTCGGTACATGAGTAAGCACAACGAAAATTAAAGTTATGGCAATTGGTTGGACTAGCTGGGTCCATTGTGGTAAATGGAGGGTAATAGTATAGTCATAAGAAAGGTAACAAGAAAAGGTAAAGTAAATGGATTTGAGGTGTCATATGCCTTGGCTATGTTGGGAACTATTGTTCTCAATGTTGTGCATGTGTTGCATGAATAAAGTAATTTATCTTAACCTAAACCTTATGTTATCTGGTAATTATGTTATGATCATGATTATGTTGATGTTTATATATGTATACATGAATGTATGTATGTCATTGCTTGAGAAGGTGATGATTGTTTTATGTTAACGATTATATATGTATGTATCTATGTATCTATGTCACTATCTGATAGGGATTGTCAAGGATCATTCTTGTGAAGGAATAATTTCTTACACAACTGAATGGTATGAAGAGGTTAGTGGTTCATGAGGAATCAAGTGGGAAGAGTAGTCATGACAAATATACGAGGTCAATATCATGTGGTTATGAGTTGATATTATGTGCTTATATTATGACTATGTTGTGGACATGTTATACCAAAGGAAACACCAGTAGAATGAAAGTAGCGTGGTCTGCGGCATGATAAGACAAGCAAGGATAAGACACGGGAAGCAAGGTTTCTTGGTAAGGACAGTGTAGTTTTGGATATGTGGTACTATTTTTGTGCATGCGTTGTATATGTTGTACATGTTGCATCTATGATGTGTGCAATTTGGGTGTTGTGCATACATAGCATGTGTACATGTTATTTATGCAATGTTAGGTACAAGATGGTACAAACAGGGTTGTGTGAATATTGCATGGGGTGTTGTATTCATATTGTACTATCTTCGTGATGTATATGCAGCGTGTGTGCATATGGTGCTCCGTGCATATTGGATATGCAGGGATGTGTATAGATGATGCTATGTACATGTTGGATATTAAGTACTATGTACTTGTGGTGTTGTGTGCATGTTGTACATATGGTGCTATGTACATATGGTATTGTGTGCATGATTGTACAAGCAGTGCTGTGAGCATGTGGTGCCATGTACATGTTGTACATAGGGTGCTATGAGCATGCAGTGTTGTGTACATGTCGTGCATGTGATGCTATGTACATATGGTGTCACGTATACATCGTGCGTGTGGTACTATGTACATGTGGTATTGTGTACACATTGTACAGTGGTGTAGTGTACATGTGGCGTTGTGTACACGTTGTCCAAGTGGCATCGTGTACATGTGATTTTGTGCACACGTTGTGCAGGTGGTGTAGTGTACAGGTGATATTGTGTACATGTGGTAAATATGGTATTGGTGCACATGTGGTATTGTGTGCATGTCATACATGTTGTGTTGAGGGCATGTGGTATTATGTATGTGCATCATGTAGTCATGCTATTATGCCATGTGTACTCGTTGTATGGTACTCTATGTAGGTACATGTATTGGGTGGTATTTCACACCGGGTATAGATGGATGCATTGTATTGTATACACTGGGTGTAGGTGTATGTGTTGTATGTTAGGTGTAGATGCATGTATTGCATGGTGTGGTATGTCGTGTGGTTGTATGTGTGTGATGCACACTATGTGTCTATGCACATGGTTGAGGAGAAGGCACTGGGTATCTTTCGGGTGTAACAACTAATCCGGAGTGCGTACGGAATAAAGACAAAGGTAGAAGCTAAGGATTGATGAAAGGATAAGTATCAAAATTTTATTTTAGTTTTATTATGCATGTGATTTATGAATATGGTATATGATGATTATGTGGGATCTATGATTTTGGTTTATGATGGCTACATGTGATTTATGATTTTGATCTATGATGGTTATGTTTTGAGCTAACCTGATGTGATAGTTTTATACATGTTGATTTTGTCAAAGATGCTAGTTTGACTTCTTGTGGCAGGAAGCGAACAGGTTTCCAAGTGTACCTTATTGACGAACTACCAAGGAGGTATGATTTGAAGTTATTTCAATTTATTTTGAATCTAATGGAAGTTATGTTCTTGGTACAAGAAGCATGAACATGCCCAGTTGGGTGGTTGAAATCAACTGCAAAAGTTAGCAGCAACAGTGAAAGAAATTGGAACATGCAGCAGCATGCTGGTAAAATATTTAGGAGAAGGGCCACTTTGGGACACTAGTACCTGATAGTGTTCATTGATTTCTATGAGAATGCTATGACCGGTATGATGGCTTTAAGGCAGGGATATGCCTTGGTTGTTGTATCTTCCGATGTGAGGAAGCCTTGCCAAGGGATGGACTACCCAAGATGGGGGTGCTAGTGGAACTTGGAAGGTGAGTGATTGAATAGAAGGGGTGACCGAAGTCTTGAGGCATTGTGTAGCAGAGAAAGGAAGGTCACGGATGGATTTTTTTTCATCATTAGCATTGCCATATGGAATCAGATGCACATTAGGAGTGTGCCCTGGAACAATGAGTCGGTAGCTGTTTGTTGAGAGGAAAGGTGGCACAGGATTACAGCACTGGACATTGGATGCAAATTTGGCTTTGTAGTGGATTCTAGACTTCATGGGAAGGAGATGAATCCTGGCATTACTTTGAGGATGGACATGTGAGCCTCTAGATTTCCTTGTTATGGATACAAGAATCGTATTATTTTATTTGTTGGTGGATAAAATGTGCATAGGTGTATGCTTGTATAGGTGGTTATTGGAAATACCGTAATCAGTTATCTTATAAAGCTCCAGTCTGCAATATACTATCATGTTGTCATGAGGTTTTGAGTTTTAGCGCGTCTTTCATTGTAAATACTGCAATGAGCTGTGTTATAAAGCTCCATGGGCAATATGTTTTGTTTTCAGCAGTCTTGTTGGTTATAGGTGTCATTGAACACCAAGGATGGTGTTCCCCCAACGGGGAGGGTTCTGTAACATCCCTTGAGAAAATTCGATGTAAAAATATATAAATACCATAGATGATGGGACACGTATTCCGAGTTGAATGATGGGCAAGACATCCTAGTGGGTGTTCATTTGGGTGTTTATAGTTAAGGAAATTGACAAAGGCAATGGCTAAGGCATTAAAGAGGCAACAAGGTATTTTGGCACATTTATTTATGAAAATAATGGAAACTAGGAGAAAAAGGAGGTGAAAGGTCACATGTTGCATGTGAGGAGGAAAACGAAGGAGAATAATGGAAATTAGGAGAAAAGGAGGTGAAATGTCACAGGTTGCATGTGAGGAGGAAAATGAAGGAAAATAAAGAAAAATGAAGAAAATAGAGGCCTCATTAATAAAAAGGATTGTTAGTATCAGTTGGCAAGCTTCTTCTTTTCAGAGTGAACCTTTTGTCAGTTTAGTTTTGGAGCTCTCTCATTATTCTCTCTCTCTCTCTCTCATACTCTTGGATACTTAGAGTTTTATTGGAGCACTCTTGGAGGGTGTGGCATACTTGGATTCTTGGAGCAAGAAGGCAAAGGAAGAGTAGGAAAGCACAAGAGGGAATCGACATCAACAAATACATTAGATTTCTTGCAAGTGTCGAGTTGCATGTATGATGTCTTCACTAGTTTTTGCATGCATGGCACATGCATGTGGTTTCTTGGTTATGATCTGTCATTGGCATGGAGGATGGTCAAGATTGACAGTGGATTGCCTAGCCTTGCCATTTCTTGGATAGCCATGGTGATTGTGGGTTTACTTTCATTGCTTTGTTTTCATTGGTTCTCATGTTTCCTTAGCTTGGGTTGAGTTATTAGTCCTAAAAGCCCTGGTTGAACAAACACTCTGGAAGCCCTGTAACAACTTGGGTTGAGATACTAGTCCTAAAAGCCCTGTCACAGCTTGGGTTGAGTTACTAGTCTTGGAAGCCTTGGTTGGACAAATGCTCTGGAAGCCATTGGTGGGTTGAGTTACTAGTCCTAGAAGCCTTAGTTGGACAAATGCTCTAGAAGCCCTGTATAATTTGTGGGTTGACTTACTAGTTCTGGAAGCCTTGGTTGGACAAATGCTTTGGAATCCTTGTATAAGTTGTGGGTTGAGTTACTAGTTCTGGAAGCCTTGGCTGGAAAAACACTTTAGAATCCCTATAAGGCTTGGATGGAGACCAATGTGATGATGTTTTTTAGTGATGTCTGACCGTGAGGTGGAATCACTATTTGATGGGTGAAGGTGGGTGGCCTCTGGAATCCCTAGATGAGTTTTGATTGATGTGTTCTATAATATCCCACATTCATGCTTGGAATATGGCATGGGGGTGATTAGCTGAAGAGAGACTTGGCTCAACCAACCTATGGTCGTGTGGAATGTGGTAGTCCCATCTCTGGTCATTTCATTGCATTTATTAATGAAAAAATTCATTCCCTTGATTTTCATGTGCAAATGTACTAATGTATATATGGATTTTGATGGTTGATATGTTTATTGTATTTTTGTTCCTATTATGTTGTTTATATGCACATTTATCTTGGAAGGTGTTACAATAATAAAGTAGTTTAATCCCTAGGGTGTAGCTCAATTGGCGATCATTGTGAAATGAAGTATTGTGTAAACCAAAAAATCGAGGTTCAAATCCCATAGAGTAGCCTAGTTTATGGAGAGGGGGATAGGTCGCAGGCCCTAGAGGTATAGTGGAAGCAGACGAAATCAACCTCATTTCGCACGAGTATGAGACTAACCTAGTTGTCAATTTTTCTTGATACAAAAAAAATAATAATGCACTTTAATAATTTGTTAGTAATAAATATGATAGCAATAAAATAAAACATATTGTGTAGTGTAATAAATGGTTATATAGAGAAGGGAAATTGGTCTTGTTCAAAGAAATGCTTAAATTCATCTTGCTATATTGGTGAGTTCTAAAAGGAAATTTATGGAAGATCAAACAAATTTTCTTTTTATTTCTTTTATCTAGGGAAGTTGGAAAAGAAAAGGTTCTAGCCTTTTGGAAAAGGCTTGTAGTTCCAAATCAATGGGAGGTTTGGGGTTGAGAAACATATTCCTATTCTCTAAAGTGTTGGAAGCTAAAAATCTTGAGAATCTCTTCCAAGGCACTGTGTTTGGGCATAATTGGCTAAGGAAAAATATCTCCCTAGAGAATCTATTATGGATTGAATTCCTAAGCCCCAAAAGAAACTACAAATGCCTCAATCATTTGGAAAACAATTATGTATGTGTTTCCCCTATTTGGGAATTAGATAATTTGGAGGATTGGAGATGGAGATTAGGTACTCGTCAAAATAGATCCTTATATTGGTTGCAAGGAAAACAATAAAACCATTTCTCATATTATTTGTGAGCTTCATAGAAATGAGTTCTACACATTAAAAAAATGGCCCACAAGAATCGAGCCATGAGGAAACAAACATAATTGAGAGAAATCAAACTAAGAGAAGATAACGCTGACACATAGAAATCCTACATAAAATCCTTCCAAGGTTATTTTCTAACTCTCTCAAATCAAGAATATCAACTCATCTAGTTCATAAACCCAACACGCAACAATGAACCAAAGACCAGATATAAAGCACTATCCCAGGAGAATAGATGAATTATGTATATGGTGGGGAAAACAATATGGAAAATCAAATGTCTAGAAAAAAGTAAAAAAATTCACGTGCCTTATTTAAAACAATAAAACTATCACCTAGGACAATCTACAAAAAAAAGAAGTTTTGAAGGACTAAGAAGGTGTTGCATCTACAAGTATGAAGTGTAAACTAATTTTCATCTCCTCCTTTTCTGCGATTTCACTTTAGAAGTATGAAAATAAGTGGATAGAGCTATAAGGCAATGAAATTCATATAAATGCACCAATATTGAAGAAGCTCTCAAATTCTAGCTTTCTGATCCCCCTTCAACTATAAAGCTCTTACACTCACCATTACTTGTGGGATTTGGATAGCTAACAACCAATCATTGTTTGAAGATATAGAAACTCTTCCTCTAAAAAGTCATTTGCAATGTACAAATGTCCTATTTTCCTTCTTGTAGACAACTAAATCACATTTGATTGCAAGGACCATGTTAAACCTCATAATCAGGGACATGACACGGGCATTTGTTTATGAAACTTCCTAGAGAGACTAGCTCTATGAGGGTGTGCAAGTAGTTATTTTCTTATCAAATAATCATTACATATCCTTCTTAGCAAGCATTGAAAGTGAAACCAATAATTTTGGTGAACTAATGGCTCTTAAGTTAACTTGGCACACAAAAGCAACATCTCCCAACTCCACATTATTGATGAATCTGTGGTGATCATCCAATCTATGAAAGAGGCTTTCAACGTTCAAAACTTTACTCTATTCCCATTATTTCAAGAGATTCAGAACATACTTATCGTGAACGTCTTACATCTCTTTTGATCATGTCTACATAAATAGAATTGTGGAAAAAAATAAGTTATCAAAAACTAGAATGAAGATAAATAAAGGACTATAGAAAATTACATAAAAAACAAGCCCTTTCATCAAAATAACCTCAAGTTACTGTTAATAAAAAAAGATGGCTATTCATTAGAGAAAACTACAAAATCATTATTATTTTATGAGTTGATGGCCTTTCGTAAAACTCTAAACATAAAGAAGATAAGAAATGGAGGAGCTTCATCCTACAAGTTTTTCTTTCCTTTTTTCTTTTTTTTCGGTGGATATATAGCTAATTAAAATACATTTGATATATATTGTTGTACTTTTGTTGTTAGTAATAAAAGTATTAGATTTTTTTCTTATGGAAGAAAAAAAATATAATGTGGTCATGTGACACAAGGTCAATTCTAACCACTACCACTATAACCCATAGGTGAAATGTGCTACTTCACAACACGTTACTCATGGATTTAAATGTGGAACCTTATACTCACATTTACTTTACATTTTCATGGATTTACTAAGTAAACTCCCAAAAAAACTTACATAATTTCTTATTATTAGTGTATAAAAATAATTATATTTATAAATATAATAAATGAAATATTAATTAAAAACTAAATATTAACTATTTGTTATAATAATTTCAAAATATAAATTTATAATAATAAATAATTATTTAAAAAAATATAAGATTTATTTATATTTAACTATTAAAAAACAATTATATTATTACGGATTTTTACGATTTTATAAAATAAGTAAAATGAGATAAATCATTAAATGTGAAAAATCTTATTAGATAAATTATATAAATTTATAAAAAAATTAATATTTAAAAAATAATGAATAATAATAATTAAATTAATTTATAATTTTTTAAATAAAATAAGGAAAAAAAAATTTTGAAATTTGTTTTCAAAAAATAATAATCAATATATAAATTAAATTATATAAAAAATTAAAAATTAAAAATTTAAAAAAAGTTGTTTAATATATATATTTAAAAATTACAGTAAGACTTCACATCCTGATTTATAATTCTTAGGATTCTCTATATTTCCAAGCATTCATTGTGTTTGAATATTTCCCTGGTCTATGTTTCTCTTATTATTCTTTATGTTAAAAATGATTGATTGAAGACATTTCATTTGTATTTGTCGCACTATTTCTTGTGAATTTATCTTTATCTTTATCATCTTTATGTTATATTTGATTGATTGAAAATAATGTAGGGACAAAGAGAATAAAGGCTTATAGAAAGACGCTAATTAAATAAGATTCATAACATATTTTTTAATTGTAAGATGTTAAATTTATGTAATTCAACGAAGGCTTTATTTTTTTATTTTTTAAAATTGATTGATCGACAATATTACAATATAAGTGGATAAAGGTTTATTAGGGTATAAAATGTAATATATTGTAATAAAATTTATTATAAGAAAATAAGTTAATAATCAAAGATCCATAGGCATGATATGAGTAGTGATTTGTTTATTTTCTAATTATGAATATGTTAGTTTAGACATAAATTTTCATTTGTAAATGATGATTTAGATGCAAATCAAAGTCTTGAGATTATATCAATAAACAATAGATTAGTGGCACTAAGTATTGTAATATTTTTCCTAAGTTGAAAAAAAGAATAGTTATAACTTTTTATTGAATAATAATACTAATTTATAATATTAAGTTATAATAAGACTTGTAAAATTAGATAACTCAAATACTTGATAGGAAAATGGACAAAATTAAAAAATGATGTTGTATACATATTAAACACAATACACCATCACTGGTTAAAATCAAATCATCAACATATAAGACAATAATAAGAAATTTATCTTCTACCAAAATGTGTTAGAAGTTTGCATCCACTTCACTTTTGGTGAAGCCCAAACTAGTGAGATAACTATCAATCATGGTGTACCAAGCACACGGTGCTTGTTTGAGACCGTACAATGCTTGCTTGAGTCTGCACACATGAGACTCCCAATCAAATGTCTCAAAACCTTCTGGTTGCTCAACGTACACCTCCTCCTCAATAACCCCTTTGAGAAATGCTTTTTTTACATCCATATGGTGGATCTCCACCCCATCTACTTAGCCAGAGCAAGAATTGATCTAATGGATGAGTACCTTGCTACATGAGCAAAGGTCTCCCCATAATCAATTCCCTCAACTTGAGAGTACCCCTTGGCAACAAATCTGGATGTATACTTTCCTATGCTTCCATTTGTCACATGCTTTACCTTGAAGACCCATCTTGAACCCACAACTAATTTATCTGCGGGTCTTGGGACCACTTCCCAAACATTGTTCTTTACAATGGATTCATATTCCTCCACCATGGCATCAACCCATACAGGTTTCTCTACTTCTTCCTCAAAAGAGGATGGCTCAATCTCTACAAGCTTAGTCATTAGAGCCATGTAGCCAGTGTATCTCTCAGGTGACCTCCTTTGCCTGCAAAAAATTGAAGGAGCTCCCACATTCTCACTCACATCCTACACAAGTCTATTAGCTTCCCTGGTTATTTTCCTACCTTCTCTGGATGGTTCTACTTGAGTGTATGTCTCCTCTCTCTGCTCCTCTACTTGTGGTTTCTCCATAACTTCTTGAAGCTCCTCCTTTGGAGTTAAATCTCCTCTTTTGGTGGGATCTCAAGCTCCCTCTCAAGAGAGAACTGCATTGTTTTCTCCTCATCAAACTTTACATCCCTTCGCATAATTGTCATTCCGAGAGAAGGTAAGTACACATGTTATTTGTGAGGAGTTTCTGTGTAACCCACAAATACCCCCAAATTTGTTGTCATCTCAAGCTTCTTCCTTGATTCTTTGGAGACATGGTAGTAGATAAAGGATCTAAAAATCCTGAAGTGCAACACATTTGAATTTATCCTCGAGAAAGCCTCCTCCGGTGTAATCATACCAAGAATTCAATGAGGAATCTAGTTTTGCAAATAGACTGTTGTGTTGCATGCCTCTACCCACAAATGCAGTGGTAGGCCTTGGTATTGCAACATAGCCCTCACAGCACCCGCAATGCTACGGTTCTTTCTCTCAGCCACCCCATTTTATTGTGGGTTTTGGGGTGCTATCAACTCTCGTTGAATGCCTTCTTTCTCACATATTGTTTTGCATTCATTCGACATGTATTCACCTCCATTATCGCTCATGAGAGCCTTCACCTTCTTGGTGGTTTCTTTCTCAACCAGTTTCTTGATTTCTACAAACTTGGAGAATGTCTCACCTTTCTTCCACATGAAGAAGATCCAACACTTCTATGCGAAGTCATCAATAAAAATAACAAAATATTCGTGTCTGGCAGTGGAGTTTTTTGAGAAAGGTCCACATACATCAGAGTGGATCCTTTCTAGGACTGCATGTGCTTTACTAACCCGATCATGGAATGTGGATTTTGTGTACTTCCCCAAGGTACATTTGTTGCATACATCTTGGTGCTCAGGTGCTTCTTTAGGGAGGCCAGTGGTTATTTTCTACATAATCTTCAAGGTGCCATGATGAAAATGGCCAAGTCTTATGTTCCAAAGTTCACTGACATCATGGCCCTGCACTTTCTCTTGCTTAGTGCTTAATGTAATACAATCTTCCAAATCTAGCTTATACATGTTCTTCACATGAACCCTGATCATGTGTCTTAGGAATGCTTTCCCTTTGCTGAAGGTCACATCATAACCACGGTCTTCCAAAACTGAAACATAGATGAGATTTTTTTTTAGGCCTGGAATGAACATGACATCCTTAAGTCTCGGAGGGGAACCTAATTCCCTATGAAAGATGACTGTACCAACCCGTTTGTGTTGTACCTTTCACCATCCCATAGCTCGAGTGCATATAGAGATCTTTCTCCTCCAAGTCACTGAAAAATTCTCGACAGCCTGTCATGTGGAATGATGCATCTAAGTCCAAGTACCACACACTCCCCATCATTATGTTATCCGTGCATGTGATAAGGGTGAATTCAAGCTCAAACTATGAAGCCAAGTCTTCACTTGTTTCTCCTCCTGATGTATTCTTGGTTTCCTTTTTGTGTGGACAATTTGTGGAATAGTTTTTGAATTCATGACAATGGAAGCATTTAATTTTAGACAGATCTTTTTTTTTCCCCCTTGGATGGAATCTTATTTTGATTGAGATTTCTTCCCTTTTCCCTTCTTCCCCTATCCAACCAATTCAAAGTTTTCACCCTTGGATGAAGTCCCATCTATTGGTATTCCACCTTATTTCCTCATGTACCAAATCAAACCATAAGCGTTCCCAATTTGGTAGTTTTTCCCTCTCATTCACTAAATCTTGGCAGTTATGCCAACTCTTGGGAAGGCCTAGAAGGGCTACGCTCACCAAGTCATCTTCTGCAACATTAACATCAACCCCACAAATTTCATCACAAACTAGTGTAAATCTACTCAAATACTATGGGATAGTGTCATTCTTCTACATCTTGATATTTCAAATTTTATCCTTGAGCTCAATTTTCTTGTGGTCACTATCATTCTCAAACAATTATATCATTGCTTTCCACATTGTGAATGGAGTTTCTTTCCATGGATATTTTTGACAATGTGACTCCCTCTAAGATTATTCTCCTTGCCTTGGCTACATATTTCTTCCACTAAGCAAGTTTATGGGCATCGGATGCATGTGGTTTTGTAATGCCTGTCCTTATGTATTTTAGCAATCCATTTCATCCAATATTGTCCCCATGGGATTCTTCCATGTGATGAAATTAGATTCGCATTCCAAGTCATACTCTAGCCTCAACTCATTGAAGGTTATCTTCCCAACTCTGTAGAGATCCTACTACACTAAACTGCAAATTCGATTTTCCTGAGAAACAACTTCGAAATTATTGTTCTAATGAGAATCTTTCTCTGACACTATGTAGAAATTATGGTCTATATTTGTAACTTCTCATGAAATTTTAACCAAAATCACAAGACACAAACCTACTCTACTGCTCTACAAAATTCAATTCACAATTTAGAACATTAATCACAAACATTCAATGAGAAATAACACACATGCACACAATATTTTTTCCTGGGGAAAACAATCTAATAAAAAACCCTATGCCTTCTTGCATTCATATGATGAATATATATGTATTACAATTTCTTTGCTCAACTAAGCACAACCTGCAAGTGAATAACCTATATCTTTTCTCACTAAGAAGCTCTGACCCATACTTAGTCAATTTTTGCTTCTGCTTGAACCCCTATTTCCTTGCATAATTCCTTGAGGAACTAGCCCCCTATTATTTAGGAAATTCCTCCAAAATGATTGTGCAATTCCCAATGTTGATCATTAGGCTGCATACAACACTTGTACACTTAAGACTAGTCTGCAACTGATGTTGCACTACCTTAGAATCTCCACCACAGTTGGGGAACTTAAATTCTCTGCCTGCACTAGCTATTTTGGGCTGATTGATCCGTTAACTGGATGATCACTGAGTTTGACTAAAGTCTCATTGCACAATTGACCTTCTACTAGTTCCTTTAATACTTAGAACTAGTTTAACTGAAAGCAACTTGAAATAACTGACCTTCGTTGCTACAAATTAGCAATCACGCATGCTTAAATGAACTCTAACTCCTCTAACTCGAATTTACTGAGTAAATTGAGTGACATAAGCCATGTCACATAAGTTAACAACGTCCAAGTTGTCTGTTGATGTGGAAATTCGAATTATTTCAATTTGACCAAGGAAAAATCAAATTGAGACTTTTTTGCTACATTTTTCAACAT
>APFE031612911.1:69151-114195 GCA_000404065.3 Pinus taeda
CTTTTCTCTGCATGAAAGTGCGTGAAATTTTCTCTGCATGAAAGTGCGTGAACTTTGCTGCACTATAATTTATCATCTGAGATGAGTGGGTTTCCATCAAGTATAACACGTGTGTCATAATGCCAACAGAGTCCTCCTTCAAAGGGATAAGCTCCTCACATCAAGGGGTTAACTCCTTAAGGTATGGGATGCATGAACCTTAAGGGAGTGAATTGCCACCTCAATATTCCTTCCAGAAGCTTCTAGAAATGACTCAAAGTGAGTTTTTAAGAATATACTTGTGCCTTTTTAACTTTTACAAGGGTCCACACCCATAACATAAAGACAGAGTGGTCAGCTGCGCAGGGGACATGACCATTAGGTGCAGGACTGCAGGTAATGCTAAGAGAAAGTGTGGAATCAAGTTTTATAGACTTTTGAGGGCTTTCTTATTTTCAAGGCTTGATATGAAGAACTGAGGCTTAAGACTTACAAAGGAGGAAAGTATGAGTGGTAATGGACTCACACAGATTGCAGAATGTCAAGGTGACAATTTTTGTGCAACATATGCCCTTTGAATTCCTCCAAAATAACTTTTCAAACCAAGCTTAAGCAAAAATTTAAAAAAAATATACACACCTTTTTTCACTATGTAGGAGCTCGATATTGCCTCTAATATATCTTTGTAATTTCGAATAATCTAGTTCTAAAATTGCAACTTACAGTAGCCCTCTGTGTCCTCTTTCCAATGCCACCAGTCTGATCCAAATTGGATTCTCCAAGGAAGAGTAATGCCAAATCTCCCACAGTGACCTGATTATAGACTATTTCAGTAGAGCGAACTTGTATTACATGCCACGTGTCCCTGTTTTGACCTTTGGCTCTAAAAAATATATACAAGAAACTATAGTCCATCCTCTTTCTATACCTTCTTACAAAACTTCAATCCAATGCTCAGAGAGAAAGTTATGACGATTTTCCCCAGTTCACCTGTTTAGAATGTAATTCATGAGTTTGCAAAAAAACCAACTTCCTCAGATCATTTATCCGTAAATATAGCGCTAAAAGCTCTAAAATTTGGACCCAAGGTTCAGTGTGTTTTCGTCTAAAATGGTTTTTTTTTTGGCGCTTCTGAAACGTCGCAGAAAAAAATTATAGAAAAAATGCCACGATGACCTATTTGGAGCAGCAAAACCCTAGAATCCAAAGCTCTGATTCCAAATGTTATGAAACCAGCTCACAAAAAGATAGAAAGATAGATCAACGCCTTAGAATTCAGCCTCTTTGAGGGGGAAACCTCCTTTACATTACAAAAATGAATGATTCTTTGATGATTCAAATGACAAAACCTCCTTTCTATATATAGGAATCTAAGGAGTCACAATATGACCCAGCCGACCTAACAATAATAATATAAAGGCACAAAAATAACAATAGAGGGATTCTATGGGGCACAGTAATAACAATATGGGGACAACAGGGGCACAACAATATTAATAAGGGATATAACTACAATAGTAATGGGGTAATAACTAGTATTATAGGGACCTAACACTGTATATTTGGCAAAAGTAGGCTTATTAATAAATAAGTGTTTCACCTCATGCTGGAGGTAAAGCAGATTTTCAAAAGTCTGGTATAATATTTTGCTAGTTGGTATACCACTCATTGATGAGGTATTTTCCTGTTTTCTGGCTACTTCTCTGATTTTCTTGTTGTATTCCTCCTGTGTCATCAACTTATCATTTATGACTAAGGGACTAGGTAGTCCCTTTTCTCTCAAAAGCTCAAACTTGGTCATAAACCTGTCAACGGCTAGTTGCATGGTTTGACACTTATCTTTTAAATTTAACATTAAATCTCTCTTGGCTAGGACCCTCTTGACTTCCAAAATGGTACCTGTCCTGTCAGGTATGTCAAGTTCTTATAGCTCATATTTTTTCTAGGAGTTGAGGAATTGAATAATTCTTACTGCTTCCTCTGGCATTTCTCCAAGCTCTTCTTTGACATTCTGGATGGCTTCTATAACCTATTTGATGAAGTCCATCTACTAAAAAATGACCTATATAGGTGGCCAAATATCATTGATAGAGTTAATGATATTGGCCATTAATAATTGTTTGGCCTTTCCCAACGGCTCACTCAGTGTTAACTCTTTCTCCAGGGTTTTCACTGTCTCATTCATTCTGGTAGCCTTCTGTTGTTCTTCCTTATGCATGATCTAGGCTAACCTACAATTTGTCTCCAGGCTGCTAAGTTTCTCTTTTAACTTGTTCATTTCATTGGTTTGAATGGAAATTTCTTCCATTTCCTTGACCATCATGTTTGCTTCATCACCTGTGGTACCTGTTGCTGTTGATGCCGTTTTTGATGTAGCCGTTGTTGCTACTGGAAATGCAGTGGCCATTGGACCAATGGGAGCTAATGCTACTGCCAGTGTGGAAGGAAAAACTGTGGTCGCTGTAGGAATGACAGTTGGAGGAGCACTGTCTAGACTAGCTTGTTTGAGCTAGATCAAGCTATCTAGTTCCTTTTCCATTTCCTTCAACTGGTCATTGAGTTGCAACACCAAGTCCATCATCTCTTCATGAGTTGTTTGGCTTTCTAGGACTTCTTTTGTTTGAGGGTGCTATGACTGAGGCAACTTGAGCTATTACTTAAGGGCTGCAATGTCTTCACTTTTATTCTTAATTAACTGTTTAGTAGCCTTGATGTCCTTTGGGTCATGGCCCAACTCAATGATCAGGTCTTCTAAGGATTTGATCCTTGTGTCTTTGGCACTGGAATATGCTTTTTCTAGTTTGTATTGGGTTGTCACATTGTCTACTGAGTCCTTGAGCTTGAATGCTGCCATTTCTTTTTCTATGAGGGTGGAGTAGATCATCTCTCCAGCATACTTGTGAAATTCTATTTGATCTATGGGATGCACATCCCTGGCTAAGACCTCAAAGTTGGTCTTCTTGTAGTCTGCTATGGTTTTAGGCTGCTGTACAGTAGGCTGTAGGAAAGAAACCTGCATCTTTCCTTCTTTAATGTCAGAAGCTGAAATCAATCTATTTTGATTCCGTGGTTTCATCTTCAAGTACTTGGCATAAGTGTTTTCCTTGAGCTTTTCATTCCTCATTTTAATATCCTTGAATCTTTCCTTGATATTTGCTTCCTTGTCAGCTCGCCTGACAAAGGAAGACACCTCCACACTCTTCTGTCTCTGTATGATTTGTGTGTTGGAAGTAGATGGATGTTGTGTTTCTACTGATGCAACTATCTCTGTCGTCTGTTTACTGATCTGCCCCATTGCCTCAGTGTCAATGATGTCTTCTGATTCAATGTTTTCATCCTGTTCAGACACAGGAGTCAATTTGGGCCTTTTTCTTAGTTGGAACTGCTGATTAGCGGTCTCCATGGCAGAGCTTGATGCTTCCTCCCTATTTCTTTTGGGATTCTTCTCCTCATTGACAGGAGTTTGAATGATGGGAGAGATATTCATTGGCTCTTCCAACTCGGGGACCTGCAAGAAAAATATTTGGTCAAATTGTTTCTCCAAGTCAATCATGGTGTTCTCCACATCCACCACTATGCTGTCCATATCTATCAATGTGTTCTCTACCCATTCTGACTCATTAGCATACTGTTCAATGTCACACATGGGGTAGTGGATGTAAGGTCCCAGCTTGACCATTTGTTTGAGTTTGTTCACAACCCCATAAGGGTCATAATGCCAAATGAAACTATGATGGAATTTCATGTCTTGAAGGATCTTATCAGCCTTAGGTCCAACCTCTCTGGTGTTGCAGATGAAAGGTCCCATTTGGTTTTTCATCTTAAACTGTGTCTTCTTCCTAGCATCTAGGAGTTGACTTCATCTGCACTTATGATTTTCTTGAAGTATTCCAGGGCAAATATTATTATTGGGAGATACTTTTGTAATTTGTAGGGGGTAACTCACAACCATAGATCCTGATTTCAGTATGATTCGGGTAGAGGTACTAGTCTCTTACTCTGCTATTCTTTTCTAGTTGCATTACTCTCTTGATCTCAGTACTGATTCTAGGTTGAATGCTAGAAGTCAGCATGTTTATGGCAAGGTGAACAAAACGATCTATGAAGTCTTTGTATGTGAATGTTGTGTTATACCTCTAGACCAAGGGTGTCCATTAGATGACTGATCTTTCCTTTCCCCTGTTATCCATTTTCTGAATCTTCACTGGGAACTTGTTTGTATGATAATATAGAAACATGTAAAACAACACTAAAGAGTACTTGAACACTCTTTCAGTGGGAAGTCTAGTAAATTTTTCATGCATTTTGTCTGCAATGAATTGAGCATAGTCAAACATAATAGCAGGGGCCTAACCTAGAGTGAAAATAAACATAAAATCCATGACTATCTCATCTATATGCTCATATGTTCTGTATCCTAAGATGCATGAGAGCATGGTGATTATTCGCCTGCTAGTTTGTGAGAAAATGGTGGCAGCATAAGGTGTGATGTATTTTGGAGTGTGGCATTCTTCAATGATTAAATTTTGAAAGATTTGCTTGTTTTTGGCTGGGTATAGGGTACTATATAGGTCCAAGAGGCTTCCAATGGACAAAGGAGTCAAATTTTGGCTGGGCTGGATTTGAAGCATCTGGTTAATAAACTCATCAGTAATTGAAAACAATAAGTCCTGGTTTGGGGCAATTATAGCCCTTTGGCTAGGGATGTAACATGCATGGCAGAAATGTACAATGTCTGGGAAAAGGTGGACTTCTGGGAATGTATACTTGGGTAGATTTGAGTCCCAAAGGTGGATATCATCTGCTTTGTTGAAGAATCTATCTTTACTCCAACAATGTATTTTCAAAAGGTCATGGCAGGTGATTGTGTCTTTGATTTGGAAGTCTCTGTCTGCCAAGGCCAGGTGGTCAATGTCTAAGTGAGGGGTTGGTATTGGTCTGACATCCAGGGAGGTCTGGGTAGCCATTTCTGTGATAAAATGTGGAAAATTTGGCTTTATATGTCTTTTGGAGTGAAATTTCAATAATTGAATAACCATGGTAGGGTATGAGTAGTTTGCAAGTCAGAGATCTGGTACTTTGGGAATGGGAGACTCTCAATGAAATTCTTTCAGTTATTTAAGAATTTAATGTTCTTTCTTTAAAGAGAGGGAAATTCTTGGTTCTTGTTAAAATACATGGAATTTACGGTCGGGGCTGCACCTGGTTTTCAATTGGGGTTTGCAGAGGACTTCAACAACTATGATGGTGTGTAGTGGTGGCGTCGGAAGGCTTTGATAGTTGATAGCTGGTCGCAAGAGTTTGGAAGGCACAGGTGCTTCAGAGGTTCACCAGTGTGATTTGAGCGAAAAAGTGTGAAAATGGGGGTCATAAGGCTTTTAACCACGAACGGTTAGAAATATGGTGGGGAAATTTTATTTTATTTTATTTATTTATTTATTTATTTTTTTATGAACAATGCTGGTTTTCACTTTGGCGGGGAGGTGGTTTTGGAGGCCATCGCACCGCTTATGGGGGTCGGGTGGTATTTTTATGGGGGAATGCGATCTATGCCAGAGGCCGACACATAGGAAAATGGGCCCCGAGCAAAACTTGCCATATCGCGTACTCTCGGGCTGTTAAAGGCCGTACATCGCACGAGCGCGATATGGGCGATGGCTGTTGGGTCTGGGGGTGGATGATTGGATGACCATCGCGTGGGAAAGTTGTACGGTCGGGTGATCGGGTAGAGGTTAGTGGGACCTGTTAGTGTCGGTCTTGAATGCCCTCCATCAGTGATCAAATATGCTCTTACAAAGTGATTTTGAAGTGTCAAGGTCAAATTTTGTCATTTCAAAGAGTTTTCAAGCAAAATTTGGTCAAGGTCTAGGGTTTGCTTTAACTCCTTCTAAAGTTGCCCAAATGCCAATCTATGTCACTATTAAGCTGAGCTCGACCCCTAGAGGTGGGGAAAGGAGTTAGATGGTCTATATTATGCTCTCTCTTTCTCATTTTCATGGTTGGACTCTTGTGGGAGAAAGCTTTATTGTATATTGTACATCTATCTCTGCAATTTAAAGAAAAGGAAGGCCAGGGTTTTGCAGACATCATTGTGGATTCTTGTGGATTGTTGTGTTGATGGTGTGTTCTCTACATGTTCTTGTAAGTTTGTTTATGTATTTCACATCTCTCTTTTGCTTCTATTTGGACAGATGAAGTGGTAAAGTTTGAATACATGCTTTGACATGCTCAGCTTTTTAGTTTGTTCAAAATTTATGTTTTCTACTGTCTAGAGAGGATTCAAATGGTTGTTTGCCCTCTTTAGCTCCTTCTCTATCATCCCTGATCATCCATCTCAGATTAAGGCATCAGCGCTCACTCCTACCTTGCCCCAAAGATCCCCCTGCAAAAACTGTGCTCAATCCCCGCACCCTGAATTGCACTCCCTCCAATTGCCACCAAAAACCCAAAAATCTTTAAATCAACCCCCCTTATCAATTTACTAGCCTAATATCTTTGATCCTAATTGGTCAGCTTATCATATTGAAAGATCTACCGAATCTGACCCGAGAGAGCCTTCTCATACCTCGTAGGGCTAGCTACGAGGTGAAATGGTTTGATGTAGCCTTGAGAGTTTGTCTGTCTCAGCCTAGGTGAATTCCAAGCGCTAACAGGACCCATGGGTTTTGATTATGGTTTAGAGTAATTAACCCATGTTTAAATGCAAATTAATTAAACTGCCGAGTTTTAAGGGTAGCGGGGTTAGTTTACCTCACCAGGGTGGTGGGTTAAACTCGAGTTTAGTAGGGAAAATGGTTAAGTGGCGGAGTTAGTGAGGCGGGGGGTTTTTAGAGTTAGGATAAAGGGTTTAGAGGGGTTTT
Organism: Pinus taeda; assembly: GCA_000404065.3. Taxonomy (NCBI): domain Eukaryota; kingdom Viridiplantae; phylum Streptophyta; class Pinopsida; order Pinales; family Pinaceae; genus Pinus; species Pinus taeda. The sequence goes on from APFE031612911.1 coordinate 75,991, forward strand.
AGGTAATTATTGAACTGGAAACATGATTTTAAAAGGGGGAAAGGGGTTTCACACTTAGGGGAATGATTTTAGGAGTAATTTACTAGGGAAATGTGTGAAACTAAGGGGTAGGAGTAGAAATGAGGGGGAAGGGGTTTTCATAAGCCATGAAGGCGTAAAAGGGAAATTAGTGTGTATATAGTGGGGGTGAAATGCAATGAAGGGGGAGTTAGGAAAATCAGCTTATGGGCATGCTTTTTTCATTGATAACTACTCCTGCAGACTTGAAACACATAGTTAAGTATGTTAGTAGTGCTTATGCTCCAAATGACTTGTATTTCTGCAACCTTTCTTTACTTACCCTTTTACCTACCCTAACATTTTTTCTTCACTTTGGTGGGTGCACTTAAGCTAGCAAACCCTTTTCTTTCCTTTTCTTTTATAAAACAAACTATCTACTTCTAACCTTATATCTTCTAAGGGCTCAGATTAAATTGATGAGCTGCTTTTATTTCTCTACGTATCTAATGATCTGCCAAGATTGAACTTTTTGGTCAGATTTTTATTCTCTAACTATAAACATGAAATTCAAAGCATGAAATAGTCAAGATTAAATAGTTTGACTATCATGGGTTGTGGCATATAGGACAAGCTGCACACAACCATTATTTAAGGCATTAATAGTACAAGTAGTGGCACTTGGACTTACACACTTTCATGATCTGTTTTTTGTTTGGGGTTCATGTTTTTTCATTTTTTTTTGTTCTTTTCTTATTTTTCTTGTCCTTTGATATTTATTTTAGGGCATAACCTCTTTACATTTTTTAATTTTAATATGGAAAAATTTTGCAGAAAGCAAAGGTATGTACAATATTACAAGAGCTAACCTCAACCAATTCAAAATTATGAATCCTATCACTATAGGATTCTAACAAACACATTCCACAAAATTTGAATACATTAATATATGCATTAGAAAATTATGTTTTAGATAGACATTTGTGTCACTTATAAAAACGGTCACATCATCATGAACACATAAGTAGACAATAGAAACATACATATGTGTATATATATATATATATCAAGTTTGTCGGAGTTTGTTACATCAAAATCTCAAAAGATAGTGTTCTGAGACACATGGCTTTCAAAGGCTACAACAACGCAGATATACATGACTAGGAAAAGGCTATTTGCCAACATAATGCTCATTATAGCACGAGACCACTTTGATCACTCGGCCTAACAACCGACACAGTCTCACAGACACTCGTACTGTATACCGGTGGTACCGCAACGACACATCATCTATAGTCTCACACTCTAGAATCCCTCAAGTAATCACTTCCAGGTTACGTTCCATCTCTACTATAGGATTTTCTCCTTCCTCATATGGATCATCCTCTATCTGACGTGTTACTCGCTGTGTTATTGGTGACATGCCAGGAGGCATTTTTGGTCCCACATATGCTTATCACAAGTAAACTCTTAAGATACACATCAAACAAAAAAAAAGTCATAAAAATTGAAAAATTCCAAAAATTTTTTTTTACCTGCATCGGTCCACTGTGCACCTGGTGGTAGAGGAAGATCTGGATCTCCTCTAAAGTCCGTGCCAACATAGGCATAGTCATCCACAATGATCAGTTGTTGGCATAGACAAACAAAGAACGATGGAGGGAAATGCATCTGTTGACCTCCCCCTCCTCAAGGCATGATCTCACTCCATCTGAGCAACCTCAGATCTTATGGAGCCGGATCATCCACCTCTACCCATTGGTATCTAAATAGGGGCACACTCTCTGAAAAGAAGGTGACCAAAATCAATCTAAAGCCGAACTGTTGCAAGTTTCGTAACTTGCCTTTGGTCAGTTGTCTCTTCATGTTGGCCAGTAGTCCTTCACACCAGTTGAACACTGTTTGAGCAAGACAATCCACTGCGTATTGTAATTTTGATTTCGTTGCCTCTTGCAACGCTTGCACCCCAGATATACAGGCCATGGTGTGTACAATTTTCCTCAAGGGAAGGTTGTCGATGGTTGCTATCTTCACCTTCCCACTCCTAGTTGTCTCTGCACTCAGGCAATGCCTTCTGATCAAGGTGTTGGTGTTCTCACCTCTAGTACGGACTCCAAAGAGTTGGACCCTTTCCCCTCTTCTGGACAATCCAGTGATGAATTAGATGTCAGCTACTTCTAACTCCAGTTCTTGGTCTGCAATTTTGAAGATCTCACAATCAAAATCCCATAGTCTAATGAGATATTCTAGCATCTCATTTTGAGCTCTGAGTCTTGGGGTTTAGAAGAACTTGAGTAAACCACAGTACCTCAAAGCATTGACACATTCAACACTTTGGGCATCTTGGTAATCTTTTTCCTCATGCTATCTTTCTTTCCATTTGATGGCCATGTCTGTCGAAATATCCTGCAAACAACCCATAAACATCATTTCGATGCCTTTCCACGAATCAAAACCTTGAAAAAACCGATCAAGGGAGAGGATTTCTCATTCTTTTTTCTGCTCTACATCTAGCACGATTATCTAAATTATTTTTGCGCTAGCAGCGTGAGATCCTTTTGGGCTCAGGGGAAATCAACGTGGATCCAATGATCAGACTCATGCTAGTCGCCCTCGATTTTAAAAATTAAAATCCTCCCCTTAACCAGCTAAAATTCCTATGAAATGCATGAAATAACTATGAAAATCAAGAGAAAAGGAAGAGCTCTTATCTGCAGCTGATGGATTGTGAAATGGTGCCCTGGATCTCCCACACTGCTTGCCTAAAGAATCAAGAAAAATGGAGTAAAATGCACTCTCCAAATTTACTCCAAGTGAAATGGTAAAAATGTTTTTACTTTGGTCTATTTATAAGTTTTTAAACACATTTTTGCTAATGTTTTATTATTTTTCTCGATATCAGTGATGTGTGATTATCTTTGTGTAGTTAAAGAATCTTTTGGTGGTAACGGTGATCATTTTTTACTGATTCAACAAGTGTTTGTTTTATCTCTTTTCGGACTCGTTAAAAATAAAAGAAAAAGGAACCCCACTGGATTCATCTTTAAGCTCTTTTCTGACTCTTGAAATATGAAAAGATCGTTGAGTACTTCTCTTTTTGAACTCGTTAAATTAAATGAATTGACGTCATCTGAGTATACGTTTACCCCTTTTTTGGGTTGGGATTGACTATTTACAAAAAATGTACACCTTGGTCGACATGGTTAAGAGGTTCTCTCGAATATTGTTTTCTACCTTTTCAGGTTCAAGAGACAAATTACGAAAAGTGACATGATGGAGTTTTTTTCATCTCTTTTTCAAACTCTCTAAATATGAAAAACACACCGAGTTACTCTTCCGTGAGACTCCTAAAATTAAATGATGAAAGACTTGTCACCATGACGAAACTGAGTTTCTCCTTCCTAGGACTTGTAAAAATTACTAGGATGGATTCATTCGAAGAATGAAATTATACAACAAGCATATGCTATCCCCTTCAAGTTTGTGATTAAAAATAATTGGGGTACTTGCTAGAAATAGTCTGGAAAAATGAAAGTGAAACATCTCTTTTATAGGCAACATGTTGCTCTTGAACATGACACTCATTTTTTTCTTGTGTTGGGTTTGGGATATCCTCACTTAGTCACTTGTCTTTCCGGGTTTGGGTGATCCATTTTGTCTCTCATTTGACTATTCCACTTCGCCATCATGATCCTTAGCCCTATGTTGAGTCAAATGCTGCCACACTCTGGAGTTGTGTCGTTGATATGTTCAAAAGAAGTCCCACTACTTATACATTGTCTGACCTTTTTCCATAGTCTTGGATCATACTAATTTATTCCACTTTGTTCCTTATTTCATGTCGATGATGAGGGAATCATTATGGCCCTCCTTTGATGGGTCACTTCCTATCGATTTCAGCTCATTATCTAGGAAGATGACTTAAGAACTCCCTTTCAGTACCTTAGAGCTTGCATGCCTTAATGGCAGGTTCTTCGCATGTGATGATAGGTTTTCATCATTGGCCTTCGATCAGGTGATTCCACGAGTGTTCGAATTCATCATCATTTTCACATTCACGGATTGTACTGATGTACCTTGAGAGTCATTGCCATTATTGGTGGTTTCTCTCGTGCCTGTTAATGGTTCACATCATTGGTCGGTAATCAGGTGGTTTTCTAGCATGTTCGACTTCGACACATTCATTCACATGTTAGAATTCATAGCTTGATTGGGTTGGGATGGAGCGCAAGACCCTGAGTTTTGTCTGATATAACTAAGGCTACATGGAGTTATGTATTATTCATGACTATAGACATGTTTCCTCTATACGGATGGCTATGACCATACTATGGGACCTTATATCTATGATGATGATGATCCTTCATCAAGTGGATGTGTCTATACCTTGGATCTTAGACTTCGAGACAATCCTTTTCATTCGAATGGCTGCGCCCATACCATGGATATTTTCACATGGTCCTTTCTATCCTGATGGTTGCGTCCATACCGTGGATTCATGTTTTGTTACGGAGATATCAAATATGTATATGTATATGCGTCCTTGATTTGCAAGTCTCCTAACAATGTTTGTTCTCATCCTTGCAAAAGCTCGTAAAGCATCTCAACCATCACTCCCTATTCTGCCTTCATGCTTTAGGGGGCATCTTTTACACAATATTTTGTTACGCCTCCTGCACTTCCCTGTGTCATACCCCGGAGTGCCCGAAACTTGGCAATTATGTAGTGTACCCATCCCGATATGCAGTCTAGATCCTCCCTGAAGAACTGATGAAAACATGCCTCAAGCCTTCCCTGAAGAAGTGAGCTTAAAAACCCTAAATTCAGGGCCAGCATGACTGCAACACTGCCGACCCGTGCTGATGGCGGGTTGCACCATACTAGCCTCGCACTGGCAGCTCAATTTTTACTTGGATACTCATACTGATTCCTAAAATGAAAGTTTTCCTAAACAAGACAAGAATCTTTGTGATCTAGAGGCTTCCAGAATGATGAGCTGGAGGTTGTTCATTGTGGATGTAGTCAAATTCTCCCAATATTTCCATTTGATCTTATTCATATGAGCTTCCTCCTTGAGATGAGGGCCTTCCCCTGTATTTGGTGAGATCCTAAATCCCTTTGCCTGCCTATATATTCATTCTCTCCCATTCCCAAATGGTTGGTCTCTGATTATTTGCACCCTTATGCTGAGATAATGCCTACATGGTATTCATTTTTGCTTGGAGAAGGAGTGCTTGGAGAGCTTGAGCTTGGACTTGGACATTCACTCAAGGAGGGTTTACTAACATCAAGGCCTAGGTTGTATGCTTCCTCTTTTATTCATTAATATATACAACTGCTGGTTCACTTTCCATAAATTCTTGTGTTAATGCATCATTTATCTTAATGCTCCTTGATCCATTAAGTGAATTACATTTGATTATTCTTGTTGCACTTGTATGATTTGTTGTGTATTTGGACACTAGTGCAAGTATTTAAACGCTGTGAACATTAAAGGACTGAGCATGAGGAGAAAGTGTTCAAGATCTTCAACAAAGGAGTGCGTTATAGCATCAGGACGAGGTAGGTCTCCTCCCTCTTCTCTCATTTCGATTGTAATTTAGGAAAGTGTCTCATAGATTGTCGTGTTGGTTGCTAGTCCCACTCATTGGGCTAGAGGGATCGTCTATGTGCGTAGAGAGGATTTACCTAGACAATGCCCCCCTAATGTAGTCAACTCTCATTGTATGAAGAAGTCATTAAATAAATGGAATTTTGGAATTATCTCCCAATTTAATGCCATACAAGTCATGGATAATATAAGACAAAAACTACACATAAATTAATAGTTGGTCATTGAAAAACAACATCAAGTATTTGAGACATAAAAGGGTTTACCCCTTCTTAAGGAGAGGATGGCCATGGAATTCCCCTAATTCAAAGAAGTCAATTACCAAATGGAAATCCTTGTCGAAACCCTTTTGCACAAAATAATGTAATAGAAAAGATCATTCACGAACTATTGGAGGTAGGGGTCATATGTCCCAATCAAAGTCATGGTGTTAAAGAAGGAAGGAATTTGGTGCATGTTTCCTAATTTTAGGGCTATTAATAAGGTGTAAATCAAGGATAGATTTCCCTCCCAGTTATTGATGATCCCTTAGATTAACTTCATGCAACAAATGTTTTCACTAAGATTGATCTATCTTTAGGATATTGCCAAATTAGGATGAAAGAGGAAGACATCCTGAAGAGATCTTTTAGAATGCACAAAATTTATTATGAGTTTCTAGCAATGCCTTTTCGTATTTTTAATGCTCCATTCTTCTTCAATGATATCTCAATCTACGGTAAAGCATGGGAATCACACATAAATAATGTTGATGAGTTCTTACAACTCTTGAGAGGCAAGAAATTATTCATGAAGTGGTCCAAATGTGTTTTTGGAGCTTCTGAAGTTGAATATTTCAGTCACATTGTAAGTCATGAAGGAGTATGAGTTGATCCCAAGAATGTGGGGGTTATTTAAGATTGACCATGTCTAAAACATTGAAGGGTTTGAGGGGATTCTTAGGACTTACAAGACACCACAGGAAATTTGTGAAAAATTATGGCAAGATTGTAGCTCTACTAACTTCGCTCCTTAAAAAGAATGCCTTTGTATGGAGTGAGGAAGACACATAGGCATTCACTACTTTCAAGAAAACCATGTGCGCTACTTCAATATTAACAATGCCCAACTTGATTAAGACCTTTTTTTTTTTTTTTTTTAAATTTATGGAAATTTGATGCCTCATAAAGAGGTCTAGGAGTAATATAGATACAAGAAGGACACTCATTTTCATTCACTAGTGAGAAATTATGTGGCTGCAATTTGGAAAGTCCACATTTGGGAAGGAAATGATGAATATCCTTCACGTAGTCAAGACTTGATATCCATATCTAATAGGGAGGTTTTCAGATAAAGACTAACCATCATTGTACAGAGTACTTCCTCAAACAATTATTGTCTTCACCGGAGAAACATAAATGGGTGACCAAGATGTTGGGATATAATATGAGATCATATATAAGAAGGGTGAAGAGAATGTGTGGTTGATTGCTTATTTTGACTATGTGAAGAGGATGCTGCTTCACACCTTGCCTTATCATTACTAAGTCCAAGATGCACGCGTGGACATAAGAACATATGATTTGTTAATGATCCCATTTTTTTTTTTGTGTCCAAATGATGGAGGACGAGTTTATATTTATAGTGGTCTTGTGGTGCCCAAGGGGCACATCTCCTTGTTGGGCAGACTTAAACTCGAGGGGCCGACTTGAGTAATTTAATTTAAATTTTAAATTTTAATTTATCTCCTTTTCATGGGTTGACTTGTAGCTAGGAATACCTCTTAGAGCTCCCCCAAAATGAACATGTAGAATAACCATCTACAAATTTCTAACCTTGAAGCTTTTGAACAAAATGCTACAATATCAATAATATTCCACTTATACATTTGCCAATACCAACCTAACAAAAACCAAAATTTATAAAGCATCAAAATGTTACATAAAACAATAGGGAATTGTTCCTCTGCTTTCATTTTCTCCTGATTAACCATTAGGGAAATGGGACATACCCCTTTTTCCCTACCACCAAATTTCACCTTAATTTAGCCTTGACCCCAAATTACCCATGTGATCAAGCTTGGAGTTGTTTGATATGAGAACATGGAGAAATTTCTTCTTGGGGACAAACAGATACAACTAATATATCTGCTTGAAAATATGACTTAGAGGGGAGAGATCCTAAATATAAATAGTGAAATATATTGAAGAAATCACTAAAAAAATCACCTCCTTAATTCCTAGATTCACAATTTACCTCAAACCCTAATATAAGACATAGGCTTTAACAACATTGTAAGAAGTGTGACCTAAACTCTAAGCATACTCATGTTCTTCTTGATTATTAGGGCAAAAAAATACCACTCCTGCTCCTACCACCCTTAATTTACATTAAAAAAAACCGAGGAAAAAATTGTAAGAAACATCAATTGAAAAAAAATAAAAATAAAATATACTTTTTATTCTAAAAAATATTGAAAAAATGCTAGTTCCTTTTAAAATTTGAGGAAAAATTCAATTATATAAAGAGAAGAAAATAAACATTAAAAATTCAAATAAGAAAAAACAACCAAAAAAGGGATAAAAAGAAAAAGGCATTAAATATAAAATAAAAATGAATTTTTAAAAAGTTTACTTCAAATATTAAAAAAAATACCAAAAAAATTAGATGAAGATAAAAAATATAAATTAAATTAAATAAAAAACTATATAAAATTTTAAAAAAATAAATAAAACAAATTTATAAATAAATAAATTAAAAATTAAAATAATTTAAAAAATCATTAATACATAATTAAGAATAATAAAATAAAAATGAAATTTTAAATTTAAGAAATAAGGAATTAAATAAAAAATACAATTATTGTTATTTGTAAATAAATGATTTTAAAAAAATAGTTATGTGTTTTTTAATACCAATATCATTTTGGTTTCAAGGCCATAACCTTTTACACCTTCAGTAAGAGATTTATCTACTCAGTTTGATTGCGTCCATAAAAGACAATCTTTCTTCCTACCTATTGCAATATTGATATGACATAGCCTATATATCCTCCAAAAATTCCTAATATGACTACATACTTGCAATACATGACTTAACAAAATAGATAAACTAGTCTATACAGTTTGCTCCAAATTCAAGGATGAATTCTTCTTTTTTCTCTTTCAGTTACCTCATATGCAATGGAACCGTTTCATTGACTCATTCCATTTCCTTAGCTTCCCTCTGTTACAGTTCTATAATCGTGTCTGGAGGAACCGTCAACTCCATGCTCTCGCTCACAACCTTTCCTAATTCAACTTTTCCATTCCCACTCAATGCTTCCAATTTAGATAGACAAAGCTCCAGAGTTTTAGAATTTATCTGTATCCAAAAATGAATTTTTTTTTTTTTTTTTGTTAATAGACGAATTGGCAACTGGAGCAGCCTCGTAACTCGCGTTACATGGGGTTGATTCTGACCGCTACCACTATAACCCTTGGGAAACTGCGTCCGCCCCTCTCCACAACTTTAGGTTAGTCCGGGGGAATTGAACTTGTGACCTTCAGTACGGAGCCCGCCTTTCCAATGAACTTCACCGCATTGTGATTACCAACTCGCCTACCCCCGTGGGGCTATAAATGAAATTAATTTAATTAGAAAAACATATTAAAAAATAAATAAATTTTAGTTTTAATAATTATTATTTTTAAAATGATGTGATGATGATTAACATCCACTAAGACCAACATGGTTTATTAGACCTTAAGAAAGTAAGAGATTAGTTGAGGCTCTTTAATATTTTATTTCTATGAGCGAAAAAAAGGGAGATAAGTGTTCTTAGATCACCACAATTTTGTTGACTTAAAAAATCTAGAAGGTTGGTAGTGTGACTAAGATTTTGAAAATTAGAATAGATGTAAGAGTTGGAAAATCCAAGAGAAAACTGTTTTCATCTTTGACCCTCTTAGTATCACAAAGGTGACACTCTTTCATCCCAAGGTGTTTTGGGAATAGTTGATCCAGGTGGATATTGGTGGCCACCTGCTAATTCGACTTGGATCCCCTCTATTGCTTCGTGCAGTTTTTTTTTTCAGTTTCCTTAATTATTGCACAATTTACTATTTTTAGCAGTTTTTCGGGTCCTAAACTTCCGGAGCCGTTTTGAGGCCCTAAACGACGTTTTTTGGGAAATCTACCGCCAGCGATTTTTCGTGACTAAAAATCGTCTTTTCCGTCGTAGTCCTCGGAGAGATCTTTCCAACGGGCTATCATGCGCGTCAAACGAAGATAAGACGACCAATTCGCGACCCCGGGAAGTTGATGTACCAACTTACCCAAAAACGGGGCCCACAATTTGGCGTTTCATCTTCCAGGGTTAGGTTTTGGAATGTGAAGGGTTTTTCCATTGTTTCTCAACAATAAATAGGCCTTCGAGCCTCATTGTAACACAGTTCAGAGGCATGTAGCCACACATCTCTTCTCAGAGATAAGCTACCATCGCCCTAGCTGGTTTATCTTCTATTTCCGGTTGTAAGCATATTTCAGTATTTTCCATTAATGAAATGAAGTATTATTTCCGCTGCATCTTTGTGTATATGGTTATCTCTGTATTTTATTGTGTTCTTGTTTAAATCTGGATCAGGAGACCTCCAGAATGTTTTCCAGTTTATTAACAAACTTCAAAGCATTCGATTTCTTCTTGGCTGGGAGTGAAGCCAGAAGAGACTTGAATGCCACATCTTAAACTTTGAGGGAGGATGGAAGACTGATATGAGGAGCTTGGGTTGAGCCCAGCTCATCCATGGCAGAGGGGTGCAGAGGGGCGCAGCCCTAGCGTGACCAACCAGCCCGTGAGAGCATAAACAACTCGCAGAGCTTGGGGAGGCGGAAGGCAGCGAGGCGAAAAAACCAGAGAGATAAAGCTCTCTCCATTTCTCCTATTTTTATTTATCTAAAAATATTTATTATTCACCGAAATTGCAAAAGGGAGAATACCCCTTAACAAAATAGTTAATTGAGGGCATTATAGATAATCTCATCAAAACTCGTTTGTCAATACTTTTCAAACCATACAGTGTGGTTCATCATTAAAACAACATGGAGAATCAAATCATGGCATTAGATTATATAGAGAGAGTGTGATGATCATGGCATCGTCATCACAATCTCTCTATTTAATCTAATGTCATGATCTGGTTCTCCATCTTGTCCTAACAATGAACCACACTGGATGGTTCAAAACACGTCGACAAATGAGCTCTAATATGATTATCACCGAAACATTTCTCAGAAATCAAGATATAGATCACAAGAGCCTAAATTTGAAATTTATCCTTGTTTTAAGAATATCAATTTTATTCTTTTATTCTAATAGATAACAAATCAAAATATAGATCACAAAAACCTAAATTCGAAATTTATCCATGTTTTAAAAATATCAAGTTTATTCTTTTATTTTAATTAAAAAATAAAAATATATATTTGAATTAAAATAAAAATATATATTTTTTTATTTTTAAAGTAAAATTTATCACTTTTATATCATTTTAATTTCATTATTTTAAATTTATTCTTTCATTTTTAATTAACAAAATATATATTTTTACTATTAAAAGTAAAATCTATCACCTTTTTATAACATTTAATTTTCATTATTTTAAATTTGTATTTAGTTTTCAGTCGACACCAAGTTATCTTTATCTTTTAATTTAAATATAAAAATATAATAATATCAAATATTTAATATAATATATTATTTTATATATACTATTTTATATATTTATAAATATACCTTATAAATTAAAATATTTGACATTTCTAATTAATATAAAAAAATTGCGATAAATACGTACAATATTTAATATGCACTCGTTTTTTTAAAACCACAAAGGTTTTCTCGGAACATGTTAGTGTTGACTTTGTTTCATAAATGACCATGTTTATAGATTACGAGTTTTGATAGGAAACAAATTGCAATATTTGTAATTTAAGCAATGGGTATTTGTTTCAAAATATTTATTATATTATTTAGAATTAATTTTAAAATATATTTAAATTATTTAATTTTAGAAATAATATATTTAAACATTATATCTTTTATATATTTATTTTTTAATATTATAAAATTAAAATTAAAATGTGTTATTTATAAAAATAATTTATAATAAAAACCTAATTTTATATAAAACAATAATTATATTTTAGATTATTGTACTATAGATTATTGTACTATAAAATGATATAGGTTATTTATCATTAGTGAGAAGGTATTTTAGTAAAATATTTAATATTATTTTAATTTGATATAAATATGGTAACATTGATGTTGATGGTTTGATGTGCACTAAAATTAAACTTGTTTTATTAAGATTGTAAGGAAACTAGTTAAGCTAGGTATTAGAATATTTTAAGAGAAAGTATTTATTATTTTCAACTTTTTAATGTTATAAGGCATAATTTTCTTTTTTTATAACAAAAACTAGTAAAATTTTATATTAATAAAAGTTTTTGGCTAGTAAAAAGATCTTGCAAAGTTTTTTATCGACGTATATAGCCACTAGTTCCACTTCTCTTTGGCTTGATAATTCTCTATAAGGCATGTACTAAATTCACATGATTATATCCATACAATTGTCCATCAAAAATGATAAAAGATTAACTAAAGGAGTGAAATAATGTATTTTATAATTGAGATACTATATGGAATATGCCTTTGCACCTTCATGAGCCTCAAAGACCTGTTGATTCATCAAACTTGAGAAAATATGAAAAAATATAGAAGGAAAGAAATTGTGAAGCCTTTAACCAGAGATGGATAGGTAAACCAAGAAACTGGAGAAGGGCAAGACATCACCAACCCCTTTATCATGTGCTCTATGGAATCTAATCCATGATTTATATGAAGTGCTCCCATTTCTATATCTAAGCTCAAATTGCATTTGAGCTTGAGTAAATGGTATTCAATCTTCGTGAGGCTCCACCTTAACTCCTTGATTTTTAATCCATGGTGATTGAGTGAGATATGGGTGGCATACATCTCCCCTTAGTCCATGAGTGTCTAAGGCTTATGCATGGAGCTATTGTGGACTAGCCAATAGAAGCGCAACCAAAGAGAAAGATTGTGAGGAAAATCTAAACTTTAGAAAATTCCAAAAGGAAAAAACATTCTTTGAATGATGGGGGAACTTGCCCAAGACAAATGTGAGTGAAGTACCTTCATTACTACTAGAATAATTATCCCACAAGTGTATTGTGGGAGATAAAAGGAGGAATTATAGTATCAAATGGAGTCAAACTTGAACATCATGTGAGAGATGCCAATCCTATGGTCTCTAAATGTATGCAATGCGTTGAGAAATGTTTGCAATGAGTTTGTTCCAGTCCCTTTGTAACCTTACACTTTAGTAGAACTCTTCATTATGGGATATGATGAACATAATATGAGTTATTAATCATTAAACACCATTTTTCTTCTCTCAAGTGCATGGTTGGTTTATAAATCTTCCATGAAATTATTTTCCAGTTTACATGGAACCATTCCACTTGATAGTTGTTGCTTAGTATGGATCTTCTTTTGTTTGGGATTGCACCAAGTCGAGGGTCTTTGGATTTTGATCCCATAATCACGTTCCTTAAGGAAAGAATGATAGAGCAATAATGATTCTCTGGAGAAGAGCATAGGCTTCAAACATGTTATTTGTTAATTTTCCCAATTTTGACGCACAATCACATTCTAGAGTTTATCTAAGGTGAAATATTTCCCCCACCCCCCTCCACCTACTTCCACTCACAAATATGACAAATTATTTTAACCCTTAATATTCAACATACATTTTAGTATGGAACTTGTCAGAGTTTTTTATATTTTTAATAACAATGATTTTCTTATGTACACTAGTTAAGACAAAGAAATACTTTGGTCTTTTCGATTTGACTCTATAATCTCTTACCCATGACACTCTTGTGTGAAGGTCACCAATTCAAAACCTCATGGATCTAAAGAGTTGATCGTCTCCTTTTATTATTTAAATTTTCTCTTATCCTATCATGCCATAATTTCCTCTTAAATTTAGATGTAATAATATTTTCAATATCATCATTATTCTGTAAAGTGGTATCTTCCTTTATACCTCAATAATTTAGCTAAGACTCAACATCTTTATAGCAAACCAGTTCAACTATCAAAGATATTAATTTTGACTATAACTTGAAGAAATCTTAGAAAGCCTCTTGTATCTCAAGTTGTTTATATTGCTCTTGTGAATTATGTAACTATTTATATCTATGCCCTTAGTGGAGGAAATGCTCTCTTTTATTAGGAGTACACAATAAGATGTATTATAATTAATTTTAAGATTCTATGTTATAAAGCATTTGCTCTATCTTTCTTAATAATTATCTCTAGATGTTGCAACCCCAAACTTCACAATCATATAAGATATCAAGAATGACAAAACTCTCAAAGAGTCATTCATTTTCAATTCTTTTCAAACTTATGATCAACTTTCCACCATATATTTATATCATTTTCTCAATGCTAAAGTTCCAATTGAACTTGTGATGAAGATCAATTCTAAGATATTTATATGAAGTTACTTCATCGTTATTGTTTCCATACAAGAACTTAGCATAAGTAACATTTTTAGATGGATTTAATTATCACAACCTTTGTTTTGTTAGTGTTCATAGTCGTGTCAGAATAGAAATCCTTGAAAATTTTAAATTTCTTGTAAAGATTCTAGGGACAATTACTTGCTTCTTCCAAAATATCCTCTAACTCACGAATATATATGTATAAAAGGATAAGGGATAGGTACAACCTCACTTGAATCCTATATTAAAATTAATTTTTTAAAATCAACCCTCATTCTATTATATTTTTTATATAAAATATTAAAGTAGGAAAATTCTTTGTTGCTAGAAATCTTCATTATAAATTATAAATTTATCTTTATTTATAATTTTTCAATATTTTTTTGTTATAATTGATTTATATATGTGAGAGAGGGGGGAATCAATCAATTTTTTTTTTAAACTAACCAATATTTTTAAATAACCATATTCTAAATTAATTAATAATTTAATGATATACTTATTTTTACAATAATATTTAATAAATATAAACAAAACAACTTGCCTTTCACATGTGTTCCAATGAATTTAGTTTATGGTTAATTTGAAGAGGTGTGCCCATGACTATATACGAGTTCAAATTGCCTTTGAGCCTGCGTAAGTGATATTCAACATTGGTAAGGCTTTGCTTTAACTCCTTGACTTTGAATTCATGGTCACTGAGGGAGCTATGGGTGGCCCACAACACCCCATAATTAATGGATATTTAAGGCTCATGCACAAATATATGGTAGAGTGGGTAAGAGGAGCAATCAGAGAGAAAGCATGAGAAGAAAAATCTAACTTAAGGCAATTCTAAATGGTAAAAGCATTTTCTAGATGATGGGGGAGTTTTGATAAATGGGGAGTTTGTCGAAGACAAATCTAATTAAAGTATCTCCATTACTGCTAGTATAATTTTCCTACACATGTATTATAGGAGATGAAAGGAGGTGTAATAGTCTCAAATAGATTCGATATAAGCATCACTTGAGGGTGTATATATTATGGTCTCTATGTATGCAAACTATTGAGAGATGTTGGGACCCATGAGTATGTTATAGACCCTGTGTAACCTTAACTTGGGTGGAACTCTTGCTTATGGGATAGGATGAACATAATACAAATTATTAATCATTAAAAACCATTTTTCTCTTAACTCTACATTGATGGCTTGATCTTCCACATAATTTCTTTTCCATTTTACATGGAACCATTCTACGTGATAGTTGTTACTTAATAAGGATCTTGTTTTGTCTAGGACTACTCCAAATTGGAGGTCCTTGGATTTTCACCCTGTAATCATGTGTCTTATAATATTTGAAGAGCCTCTAGTAATTGATATAGAACAAGGATTTAAGGTCTAAACAAAAATGATTCCTTGGAGAACAATGTAGTCTTCACCCAAGTTATTCATTAATTTTCCAAATTTCCATGGATAGATACATTCTAGAATTCGTCTAGGTTGAAACATTTTTCTTATGTATGCTACTTAAAACAAATAATTACTTTTGATTTTCTAGATTAAAGGTGAGAACATCCTACCCATTGCACTCCTTGTGTGAATATTGTCAGTTCAAAACTTCATGGGCATAACTAAGAAAAAAAAGGAGAGAGAGTTGAACTTCTCTTTATATTTTCTTAATTTTCTTTTATGCTTTATTTATTTGTCACACCGCAATTTTCCCTTAAATTTAGATGCAATAATATTTTTAACATGATAATTATTATGTAAAACCACAACTTCCTTTATACCCCAATGGTTTATCGAAGACTTCACATCTTTATGCCAACCCAACTTATCTAGAGGTGATTTTGATTTTGACTAAAGCTTGAAGAAATCTTAGAAAGCCTCATGTCATCCATGTTGTTTATCTTGTTCATGTGCATCAGGCACCTACTCATATCTATGCTCTCAGTGGAGGAAATACTCTATTTTATTTTGAGGATAAGACATGGTGTATTATTTTAATTTTTAAACTATATATTATAAAAACACTTTATCTTTAAATTTTAAATTATATATTTAAAAACACTTTTAGATTTAGTTTATCCTTTTTCATAATCTTATATAGATGTTGCACATCAGAATTTCACAATCGTATAAGAGAGAGAAATGACAAAAATATCAAAGAGTCGCTATTTACAATTGTTTTCAAACACATAATTAGCGTCCCACCTTCCATCTATATCATTTTCTCAATGCTAATGTTCTAGTAAATTTTGCGATGAAGATCACTTCTGAGATTACTTCCTCCAAGTTATTATCCCCATACAAGAATTTAGCATAAGTAGTCTTTTTGCATGAATTTAATTATCATAACCTTTGTTTTGTTAGTGTTAGCAGTCATACCATCGTTTTCTCAATGCTAATGTTCTAGTTAATTTTGTGATGAAGATCACTTCTGAGATATTTATGTACTTCCTCCAAATTATTGTCCCGATACAAAAATTTAGCATAAGTAATCTTTTTAGATGAATTTAATTATCATAACCTTTGTTTTCTTAGTGTTAGCAGTCTACCTATACTAAGTAAACATCCTTTGAATAACTCGTAAGCATTATAAAAACTTCTTCCAAAAACCCCTCTAACTCATCAATATACATACAAAAAAATAGAGATAAATGACACCCTACTTAAACTCTTATTTTAAAATTATTTTTTAAAACCATTTGCATTTTATGATATGTTTATTTAAAGAAATAAGTGCTAGGAAATTTCATGATTTAATTTTTAATTATCATTTTAAAAATATTTTTATAACAAGAGTTAATATAATATATATAAACACAAGTATTTTTAAATAATTATATTTTAATTAGTAATTAATAATTTAATAATATTATTATGTTTATCATTATATTTATTAATATATAACAAAACACAAGAATATGCATAAAACGATTGACGCACACCAACCAACCTTCATGTGGCTGTCTTATGTATATATTTTTGTTTTTTATTAAATATAATATTTTATGTGGAATAGAAAAGGGGTGATGTCACTGATCTCTTATTTGGAAGATTCGAAAACTTTCATTGTCGGATTGGAAGGAGCCCTGTAACATTTCTACACTCCAAGGGCAAACAACAATGGCTCTTCTCCAAATTACAGGAACAAATTTTCTGCTTCATAGTACGACCAAATGGGAGACGTGAATGCTCGGAACATAAGAATTCCCCAATAATGAACTGGGAGGATAAAAGAGAAACTGTGCGATGGAGATTTTCGTATGATAGTACTTGGGAATGGGAGAAATAATATTTGACCGAACAATTCAAGAAGCATAATAATAATAATAATAAGTTGAGAATGTGGCAAAAAGAATATGAAGAATTTTTTTGTAACAGGTACAATGCCCGATAGCCTTAGCTGTGATGAACAGTCACCGTTAAAATTGGGAACCAAAAAAAAATTCAATTCTCTGCGAATAATGTTGTATAATATGAACACTATTTTGTCGCTTACTATTCTGAAATTGTGGAAGGAGGAAAACTTCTTTACTAATTAACCCAAGTTTGAATTCTGAGCGATGCACATATATTTTATGTATATACAGTTGTGATATATACACAGAAAGAGGCGTTTGCAGGTTTTGTAATAGTGGCGTAATTTGGAGGGTTTGATGATGGAAGACCGGGTGTTGTGTTGCGACTAAAATAATGAATTAATTAGCGATTATCCACGCCACTTTATTCAATAATGTTTTGTGTGTGACATGCCGGGGTGAAGGGCTTTGTCAATGGCGGAATTCTGACAGCGACTGGGCGGTTTCGTGGGTGGTTTTTGAGTTTGTGGAGGAATCTGTAATTAATGGTGGTGGAGAATGAATCCCCGGCCGGTTGGTTCTTGACTGACATGAGATCGTGACTGACTGTTGGGCGCGAGTGAAAAGGAGGCGCAGTGAAGTGAAGGCACGGTACTAGAAGTTTTGAGTCAACAATAAAATAATAGGAATAATACAAGGGAAGAGTGAAAGGGTTGGGAACCTGTGGTAATGGTATTGGGTTGTGTGTTTCTATATAATATAGTCAGAGATAGACTATTTATCAAAGTCAGCGCCATTTGCATTCGGGGGCGAGCGGGTTCTAATTTTTTTTCTTTATACGAGGATCAGGATCGGGAACTAATTCCCTGCTTGCTGTTTGCGCAGCTTCTTGCTCTGCCGTTTCTTGAATTCAGGCGTTTCTTAAATTCGGGGCATGAGGGCGGATCGATTAGTTGCGGCCACGTGAAGTTTTTTAGCGGTTTGTGTAAGATTTTGGCGGCGTTCTGAGCTGAAAAAATCCGTCGCCTGTCGTTTGTTTTGTCTGGAGTCGTTAGTAGTAGGTAGTTTGCAGACAGAAAAGGCTCCATGCGTAGCTGTTGGAAGACGATGGAAGAGAGCGACGATGGAGGTTTAGAGGCGGTCGTTAGAGCCGGCAGAGGGTATCATAACATCAAGAATAATAATAATAATACTATTAATAATAGTTCTTGCAATTGGCAGAGTCCGCAGGTCCTGGGAATGGATGCCGGGTCGATTGGAAATGCAAGCGTCGAAGAAGGACTTGTTGTTGCAGGTATGAACCCAATGGGTCAGGGCGATTCGAATTCGGAAATGAATATTTTCGCTAATCTGCTGAGAACTAGCATGGCTTACACGCGGCCGCCTGCTATGGATCTGCAGGAGCTTTGTAGCCCTTTCTTTAATGGAAACCTGCTGAGATCTAGTGCCTCGGCTTCTTCTAAATTATTGTTCGAGAACATAGAAGTTCAGAAGAGCTCTTCGATTTTCGCTGCAGATTCTCCGCCGGTTTCCAAGTTTGCGGAGAAGAAAGCCGGGGATCCTATAAAAGTCGAACCCGAGATCGAATTCGGGAAGTTAACGGGATTAAAAAGCGTGGAAGCTATGAGTCCCGCGGCTGGTTTATCTTCCTTAGCTTCCGAGCCGAACGTCGCGATTTCGAAACCCCTCAAGGTCGAGTCATCTTCAATTAAAGAAGGCGACGGTTCGTCTTTGTCGACGCAGGTCAGGACGGATTTGGGCATGGAGAATGGGAGTAGTTCGCAGACGACGGGCTCAGGCGCTAGGGGCCAGGGATCCAAAAGGCCGAGGTAAGAATTTAAAGGTTCTCTCCTTTGTGGGTCTGGGGGAATATTTTTTATAGGCGGTGCGCGTGCGCATCTTTTTATTATGTATTCAAGTAACGCCATGATCATGATAATGAGTTCTTGGGGATTAAGGCTCTCTCTCTCTCTCTTGGGTTTCATTTCAGGAAGGCGCAACTGAAGAAGGTTATGTACGTTCCTGCAGCAGGAGGGAGCAACAGACCCAGCGGCGATGGAATTCATCCAGATCTGTGGGCATGGCGTAAATATGGCCAGAAGCCAATCAAAGGGTCTCCGTATCCCAGGTACAGTTGTTGCAAGCTTTCCATTTATTTCAGAGCTTCTGAACTCAAGAAATAACCTCCCACCTTGCAATGGTGTAGTCATAATTCTCCCCTGTTTGATTATGTTAATGAAATGAGATAGAACAACTTTTGCTCCTTTTACAAATCCTTTTCTGCTGCCCTATGATCTCCATGATTATTTTCCATTCAACACCATGAATCTGTGATGCACTTTCTACATTTTAGCAGCGTGCTTGCAATTGGATGGTGCGCTGACTCCGTTATAGCTGGAGATTTTGTGTAAGAGTCAGCAATTTTTGTCAGATCAAAAGATGCCATAGACAAATTTGTTACAGATTTCTATCATTGTTCGAAAATTCTAAACGATAATGTTTAGGTGAAAATTTTTGGTAAGAATAGGGTAATGGTGTTTCCTATTACCTATGTTAGTCTGAAAACTCTATGTTATAACATTTTAGAGTGGCCTTTACTAATACAAAATCTCCCGAAAAAGTAATCCCATATTGATCTTCCATTGAATATGGGACATTTGAATAGTAATGGAAGGGTTGTTTTGAATAGTAAGAGAATGATTTTTTTACTTGTAAGATGTATATGCATCTTTCCTGGATTTATTGTGTGAGTGAATGTGCCAAACAGCCCTATGTTGTGATATGCTAAAACTACTTTTACAATTATAAAATCTTCTCTAGAAGCTGAAATCCATGGCAACAACCTGTTATTTGTCCTTCCTCCTCATAGTAATAGGTTGTGCAGGTTTGATGGTGTTTTGGTGGAAAGTCTCACAGTGGTCTTATTTGTTGTTGAACAGGGGTTACTACAGATGCAGTAGCTCCAAAGGTTGCTTAGCAAGAAAACAGGTAGAAAGGAGCCGATCGGATCCATCCATTCTGGTGATCACCTACACATCTGAACACAATCACCCATGGCCGACTCACAGAAACGCGCTCGCAGGATCTACCAGACAAGCAGAAAAAGTGATTACATCCGAGAAGGAGAATTCAGATCAAATGCCCGAGAATTCCGGCGTCCCTGAGAACAAAAACACCAAAGATACTCCATTTTCAGCAGTTACAGATGCATCTGAGGCAACGGCTACAGAGGCCTTGCAGCAAGTGGGTACAGAAGCCTCTAATTCTTCAGTCCAGGCGCCTGATTCTGCCGTCCCACAGAACGACCCGGCGGCGTTAAATAATCTCTTAACTGATGCCCACCACCACGATGAAGATTTCTTCGCCGAGTTAGGAGAGCTGCCGGAATCTCTCAACGTTTTTCCGAGGCAATTTGACGACGATAAATCCGACGATGAAGCGGCCAGCTCTGTTCTTGATCCTTTCAATCTATTCACCTGGGCCTAAAACACCTTTGCAAAAACCAAAAAGGCTCCCCTCCCTCGTTTCTACATGCCTGTGAATACACAGCAGCTGTTTTAGCTAAATTAGAGGATTGATCAGAGGGCAATCCTGGTATAGATCCTGATAAATTTCAATGCGTCGTGTTTGCTTTAAATTCCCGCCACTATAAAATGCAACGGGCCGTGGGAGAGAACGGAGATAATGCAATAAAGAAAACAGAGAGCAAAGCTGAGTCCAGAAACATACAGACCATGATTAGAAATGTTGTTTCTCTTTTTCTGTTACTTTTTTACATTATGGTAATAATCACAACACACAACATGCGCGCAACTTATATCTGTATATTGAATCTCAGAAGGCATCGCAGTTGACTGTAACGGAAACCATTGTGTGTACTTCTCGAGCAACATATTAGAAATGACTTAATTTTGGATTGGCCTGTAACTTTCTGGCAGCTTAAGCTTCAAGAAATTACTCCTTTTCTCTTTTTCTTTCCCTGTAGCCATGAATTATTTAATATTCAGTAAAATGATTATGCCTGGATTGTACTGGTATACTCGCATTTATATCTAATCCTCCGGAGCCCTTTAGACCTAAACCCTAAAAGCTACGAAGAACAATTGTGTGGACTAATCCTAGAGAAATTAACACATGTGGACAGAATAGTACAACGTAGTCTATTTCAGGCAACGCGATGATTGATGGGTTTGATGTAGAGATACACATATAAATACAGAATTTGTCTGCATTGATATAATATGAAGAAAACGAACTTTAACAGAAACTTTTATATGCACGATCTTGACCGATGGGACATCTGATCTTTTTCGTTGATCAGAGACCCGGAATGTAACATCTAATCACCCCAGAAACGATGTACCCAGAGACTGGGTGAGCTTGTCCAGCAGTACTGGTCCACTCCATTTTGAAATGAGCGCGGGGTCCTTAATGCCTTTATCCAGGTGAAAGTTCTTGGCGCCAAGATGGGACCAGTTTCAGATCCATGGGTCATGGCCAGCATTATGCACTGCAGTGGAAATGTAACAGATGTTCAGTAATATATTATGATATATACTATGAATCTGAGAGAGATTGTAATAAATAGATGAATATTTATGGATTAGGTTACAGATAATTAGAAAACATCATTTTACAACCATCTTTTCAAGCCCCATTTCCAAAAGGTTTGTAGGGTCTGCATATGCCCAAAAGATATTGGGTTTCTGAAAACCTCAGAGAATTTCAAATACATGTAATACAGCGATGAATATTTTTCATTTGAAAATTTGTATGTTTATTATTTTAAATTTTTCATTTTTTTTGAATGGTAAATAGGGTAAATTGTTTAGGTCTAGTCTTAAAGGAATGGAAGCTATTAGCAACACTATCAAAGAATTTCAAGTGTGGAATAGAATCACTCTAAATTGGGAAAGTGGGATGAAATTTCAAAATAGATCCATAAGTCAAATTTGAAGGTTTTCACACCTCTCTAACATGTGAAGATTTTCACACCTCCTTAACATGTCTTCACAATTTTAAGAAAGAATCTTGACATTTTTATAAATGAGAAAATCACTGTATGATAAGCAATTTGCCCCTCAGATTCCATCCCTTTAAAAATACTTATTTTTGTGGAAAATAAATTAGCTAAATTATAACCTTAAATCTGTTCTAAAAAAATTATAGAAAGTCAAACCCTTAATAAGTAACAACTAACAACAATACCAAAAAAAACTTCACCTCTATTTAACACTAGACCCCTTCGACTAACCGTTAGAACTAAGATTGCTTTATCTATATCTTCAGTACATTCAGATATGCCATGTGCATGGAGTAAAGTCAAATAATTAAGTTTGTTCAATACTTTGATTAGTGTATTAGTCAATAGTTAAGTTTGTTAAATACTTTGATTATTGAAATACACTGAATCTGCAATCCGCATTTCGATGTAAATATTTAGCTACTTGGAAGAATTTATCTAAAAGAAAATCTTCAGCCTGATATGAAAACCGACCAACATAAATGCAGTAAGCATCACAATCCCCTGGCCCTGTCTTTTGCTCTTTGGCACTTCTTGATTTCCTTGCACGCCCTTTGCGCAACGTGATTATTCACTCACCATAATATCTTACAACAGTGACATGTTTTTTTGGACGCATTTTCTCAAGATCCGATCGTAATTATCAGCATATTGAGGACAGTTAAGTTCTATCTGTTTAAATGCCACCAGACAGATTGGTGATGAGCAACATTACATCATATTTAATATCATGTGGATGGCAATAGACGGTACTTACTGCAAGTTGCAAGTATATATTCAATTGATTTAATAAACTGATATCTTATTCTATACGTAGGTAACGACGAAATTAGCACACTGCTGTATTTTTCAATTCAAAACAACGGGTAACCTGTTATGCCGCTCTTTCTTATGACCTCCTCTCCTATCAGATCACTCGTCATTGTTACGAATGAAAGCAGAGTGACTTTCGACGCAAGTGTTGGGATTTTAATTATTTTTTCTGTGAATGATCTCATCGCTGAGACGGGGCTCAACCTCTCTCGTTCGTTTCTCGTAACGTGTTAGGTAAGCATTTGAAATAATCATATTGTAACTTGCCTCGAGGGACTCTACGCGGCGTTCAACCGTGTATTTCTGACAATGAAATGCCTAGCAAATATTAGATCAAGCTGTGGGTAATGATTTTGCTTCGTCTCATTGCGTTAAAAGTAAGAAACCAGGCTTTAGAAAAAGACAATAGCTACAACACGATCGGCTTTTTAGGTTTTAGCCTGATGTCAATTGAACATTTCCAACTGCGACCTGGTCATAAGGTTGTTAATTAATTAAATTACCAAGGTACTGTATACGGTCATCAGCATTTGAATTCAGTTTTGCAGTAATGATTCTGGTTGTAGGCAGGGAAGTAATTTTAGGGCAAATTGTTCATTTTACTCTTAACATTCTTTCTTTTTTTTTGGGGTTAAAATGGTGAAAAATCACTCCAGTTTCAAGTTTCAAAAACCTATAGATGTTGCAGATTTGAATTTCCTACCTTGATTGTATAGGTTGGGGCTAGCTACAATGTTGAAAGGAAGAATGACTTGTTATACTATTGGACTAAAAAATGACTTGCTCTCATTAGTGAGATGCTATTACCACTATTGTGGTTTGTATTCTCAATCCCTTTCCTAGTGAGATGCTATTGCCACACTTGTGGCTTCCATTTAGATTCTTTTTCTATGAAGTATGAAACTAAAGTTTACTAGAAATTAAGCCCCACACAAACTAACTACTTTACATCCATTCAGTAATATTCCAATCTATTTTATTATGCTAACCCAAAACTAAATCCCACACAAACCAACTCAATAAATCACAATCCAAACTAATTAAAAGAAAATTAACAATAGATATTTCATCACCTTCCTTCATAATATTTTTATATATCTATATATAACTTCATTAAAATAAAATTGACTTCAATTTTATATATTATTTTAATTTAAAATATATATATAACTTCATTAAAATAAAATTGACTTTATTTTATATATTAATTTACCTTCCTTCATAATATTTTATATATCTATATATAACTTCATTAAAATAAAAATGGACTTCATTTATATATTATTTTAATTTAAAAATATATATATATAACTTCATTAAATAAAAATTGACTTAATATTATATATTATTTTAATTAAATTAAATATATAAAATAAAATTTGAAAAATCCATCTCCCTTAATTCAATATTAATATTGTAACCTAAATTCAATATTAACATTGTAACCTAAGTGCCATGATAGGTTAATGATCCCCTCTTTTACATATCCAATCTAACAATAACATTGTTCCCATGATTGATATTTTGTTTTTCTATAATAATTTCCTCCTATGCTTTTTTTTAGAAGCTTTTTCTCATTAACAACTCTATGCCATCATTCCCGTAACTATTTAAGGGAAGGGGATGAAATGTTTTTATTCCCTTAATTATTTAAGAGAAGGGTATGGAATTTCTTTATTTCATTGGTTAAGAGAAGGGTATGGAATTTCTTTATTTCATTGGTTAAGAAAAATAAAGTGATTTTTACTTAACACCATGGCATTGAGTGTTTGGAGCATTAGACTTAAAAGTTGATTTACAAATGAAGTAACTTGGCATGCTAAATGGAAGAATTATTTTTGTGTGGGAGTGAAGAAAATCTATCATTAAATGTGATACAATGTCATATGTATATATAACTAACTAATTTCAAGGTTATAATTTGCTTACCGGGTTTAATTTGGTTACAATATATAGGAGTAACTATTATTCTATCCTTCTTTTTATATGTAAAAGTGACCATGTTATTTTATATATAAGTGATTATGAAAGATTGATATTCATTTATGTATTGAAATCATTTATGTTTATTAGCAAGTTAAATAATACAGATATTTATTTAGAAAAATATATATGATTTTTTCCTAATAATGTTTAATTCTATATAACAATAATATTTTTTAAAATTTCAATTTATTGTCTTGTTGAGATATTTAAAATGTTGCAATTTTGATGCAAGTCTTACTATTCCTTTTGAAATATATGTGTTGGATATAGATCTTTTAATAAAACGATAAGACTTTTAAACATTCAATAATTAAGTTGCACTGAGATAAAGTTAGATAATAATATCACTTCTGTGACAATATATAAGAAATTTGAAAAATAGATAAATGATGTGGTAAATTGATAACAGTAGCTAGTAATTCCTTAGTGAAATTAGAAAATAAATTCC
This sequence comes from Pinus taeda, assembly GCA_000404065.3. Lineage (NCBI taxonomy): Eukaryota > Viridiplantae > Streptophyta > Pinopsida > Pinales > Pinaceae > Pinus > Pinus taeda. Next base: position 101,710 of record APFE031612911.1, read on the forward strand.
AATTCTAAACTATCAATTGAGATTGGATCATCATATAACATTTCATCCATCTTGGTATTTTTGGGTGGAAAAAAAGGGGGAATTGGTATGGATAGATGTATCTTTGAGTGGAAAAAAAGGGGGAATTGGTATGGAGAGATAATTTTAGTGGCATGCCCTAGTTTGGAAAATTAGGGCCCAAAAACTTCCAAAACCATTTTAAGGCATAAATATGTTTTTTGTAGTTGTAATGTCCAAAACTTGTGAACACACTCTTAATCTTGATCTACAGACTCATACTTTCCAATTGTGTGCAAATTACCTCAATTAGAGCTCATATGTGAAAGTTTTCCCTCTTGCAAATTCGCCACCCTTCTTAACCAATATAATGTGAGTGAATGGCATGTTAGTCCCAAGTACTCACACAGGCGGGGCTAGAAACATGTGTAATACTAAGAAGACACTTAATATTTCTCCTTTCTCATTATAAAAAAAATATTATTTGATTTAGTAAACCTTGAGGGCTCCATGATGGCTTCAACCTGTTGACCAATATCTAATCACATTGATTCATAAATGAGGCTTAATGATTGTGAAAAGTAGAATCAATATATTATAGGTATTGGGGAGGGGTGTAAGGGGAGGGGGTTTATAAGTAGTAAGGGGTATAAAAAGGTGTACCAAGTAAATATAGGAGATATCTAGCAGATATAGTATTATTATTATTCTTATTATTATTATTATTATTATTATTATTATTATTATTATTTATGGAAAGTTGTATTGGGAAAGGGTTTCAACAAAACGATTTTGTGAGGTATTTATCAATATCTAGTGACGTTAAAGATATTCTTTAATGTCCCATGAACTCACATGCTATGTCATAAGTTCACTAAGTAGTGGACCCTTGGAGGGCTCTCATATCTTTGCAATTATTAGAGACAATGGCAATCTTGCTCAATATCTTTTCACTGTGAATTTTTGGATACCATGTCAAAATTGTGCGTCCTTCTCTTACGTTTGTATTTATAGATATTCTAAGTTCTTTAATATGCCATGAACACACATTCTATGTCAAGTTCTTTAAGTGGTGACCCCATGGAGGACTCTCCTATCTTAGTAAGTAATTAGAGACACAGTCAAGCTTGATCAATATCCATTCATTGTGAGTTATTAAATACAGAGTAAAATTGTTCTCCCTCGTCTTAAGTTTGTATATTTGTTCTCATGTGTTTTGCTTTTGCCATGTGACTATACTTTTTTAATTGTTGGTTTTTGTGCATATATGAATTTGTATATGATGAATTTTCTTCAAACTTTAATTATGATTTTGAATTGCTAGAAAACATGACAAAAAAAGCTAGAAATATTCTTAATAATGAGTGAAAAGTGTCTATAATTTTTAAGAAATCTATTTTTTTTCTAGAAATTAAAATTAAGGAAATGCAAAGCTATCTTTTTCTATAAGCATTTGTAAGAATATTTATAAATTTGTGGGTTGAATTTTTTGAATTAGATAACAATGAATAGAATAAATGCTAACGATAGTGATGACATTATCAAGCCTAAAACAATGAATATATTTTTATCTCTATTGAAGGTGGAAGATTTAATTGTTTATACACTCAAATCCCTTGTCATGCCAATGATGTCCATGTTCCAAAAATAGCCCCCAAATGAGAAAAATTCCATGATCAATGACTTATTTATTTCCCTATGGAAGAGGGCATACATAAGGAGGACGACAATATGATTCATGAGACACATCTTATTGAGAAGGTAACTAAACCCATATACAATTTCTCCAAGACAAGTATTGTATATGTCATGATATTGATGAAATTGAAGTTAAATGATATTTCACACCCATTTTCCACATAAATATTGAGGCATGCAATGTTTTACAAAATCTAAGTATTTCAATATTTCTATTAACTATAATCTTGATTTACTAGTCTAGTTTTGATATATTAATTTGTGGTTTTATATATTATGTGGTGATATGCTTTTGCTATGCCAAATATTTTTCCTCAAACATATTGAGAGGTATTTGTCTTTTTAAAGGTTCAATTATCCATGTTTTTAAATGATTGCATCTAATATTATGGTGACGAGAATGCAGAAAAGGAGGAATGCCCTATATATAGCACTCTTAGATATTATGAGGATCAAGTGAAAAAGAAAATTCCTTGTAGGGTGATTCATCAATATGTCCTCGTCATTTCATGTTGCTAACGATTATTAAAGTGCAAGAGCATAATAAAATTTATGGATTATAATGCACAAAAGAGAAATGGAGATGCTATTATGTCAATTATCTCTTATTGCTTTACCTGGAGTAATACTAAAAAAAGATTATGGAGATGCTATTATGTCAATTATCTCTTATTGTTTTACATGGAGGAATACTAAAAAAAATTATGCATTTTAAATTATCAATCTATAATTTCAAGGATTTCATTGAAAGTTGATGATTTTAATACAGTTAGAGAATTTAGACCCATTTACTCATCGTGTCTAGTTCTTGTCATGGCCATCAATCTTCCTCTATGGATATAAATGAAGAAGGACCATAGAATATTTGCATTAATTATCATTGGGATTTTTTTTACGTTTAGGAACAAATAACACCATTAACTTTCAAATTTGTTACATATACTATAAATTCATTTTCCTAAATATTTGTACTCTTTCATTTCTAAACCAATCAAGTAAAGTCGATTTTGATTCCATGTAATACTTATAAAATCCATGATTGCCTTGAACATTTACAATTTTTTGGTTCTTATAGTGCATTTTATCATTATATAATTTATTGATATATGGATAACTTAGAAAAATAGGTTTATTAATAATATTATTTGATATGTTGTGAGGCTTCAAACAAATGCTAAATATGTATTTCTAATATGTGGAACCAAAATAGTTACATGATGTTTAAATTTTTTAGGGAAGTAGTACTATATGTGTGATGAGTACAAACATTTTCTCCCTAATCACCACAACTGCCACATCATTAAAAACCAATTTTTCAATGGGAAGGAAGACATGTTATAATAAAATTATTTAGGGTTAATATATGTATCCTTAGCAAGATGTTGGCTACTTGTTCATTAAGTAAGATAGATAAAATTATTTTTTCTCAAATTAGATTAATGCAAATGAATAATGATGACAAAAGAGAGATATACTACCTTATCGTGGCTAGGTATTCCTTATCTTTAAATATTTATCAATAGCTCAAATCCTCATCACATGGATCCTCTAAACCCTTTTATAGACTCAAACAAAAGATACATTTTCTCTTTATTTTGACCATAAAGTATGTAGGAATATACAGGGTAAGTTCCTCAGACAGAACACCAAAAGGACACTGCTCACAAACAGATCACAGATCAGTACACCAGTATTTTGATGTGGTTAAAACCCTCAGAGAGGGAAACAGTCCACGGCCTGTGCCAATGTGGCTACTACAGGCAATTTATTAATAAAAGAATGGAAATTTACATAAGCTTCTCTCATGCACGGTTAACCTACAAATGACCCTCCATGCGCTTTAAATAGAATTCATGGACCAATCGGGTGTCAAGCCACGGATCAAGTGTCGGTAATACTGAGGAGAGAATGAACCGTCGGATCACTACATATCGTGACCGTCGGATTGAAAGTTACAAAATGTACAACGGTAAAGAAACACACTTTACCTAACTCTATACCTAACTCTATACTAGACCAAGTTGAACTTAACTATTTCCTATGTGTCGGAATATCCTAACAATATGATATAGCCAACAACTTAGTCGATTCAGCGAGATGTAGTAATGTGGTTGCGGCAGGGTGGTAGTGATGTGGTTGGAACGGAGGACAAGGAATATGACACGGAGGGTGGCACCAGTTATCGGCATGAATGGCAGATAGTGAGACAGTAGCGGCACGACGGCGGAACAACGAGCATGCAGGAAGGATGGCGATGGGATCAGGTAGAACAACAAATTGTCAGATCACGTTTTGTGTGATGTTTTGGTGACCGGGAGCCAAGTGCATGCGATAGACTTTGAGACAGTGTGAAACAGAGTGAAGAACAATGAAAGTTGGGTAGGAGCGAAGACAGGGACGTGGGTACCGAGAGGAACAGGGACACTAGCAAGTTGATAGAGATGTGGATGCGGCAAAGGGAATAGGTGACAGGAAAACCGAGGATTGGAACGGCTCTGATACCATATGAAAGAGGCAATCTCAACAACTATCAACAAAGATATATATTTTATTAATAATGAATGGATGGATAGATTACAAATTGAGAGGTCCTCACTTAAATACAACCCTAAGTGCCTCTTGTTGGCATGATATTTGATCATGCCCTTTGCCTTAATTAAACTAATAGTTACAGAATAATTAATTGTTTATATAACAGTCACCACAACCCAAGTCCCCTTCTCTTCTCGGATTTTCATTGATGGGAGGAGTCCTAGTGTTCCTCACTTGTGATTAATGTGTATATACTAGGTTCAAAGTGAGGCAATGGTGGCTCATCCAATGGAAAGTTTCAATAAATATGCGAGCTTTGGGAGAAGCTAGTAAGACTTTCTAAGAAAAACCCCTTGAAAAAGATCTTGCACCAGACCTAGTGTTGAGATATATGACAATATATTGGCACATCCAAGGTCAAGGTAGGCAAAAGAAAAGGTTATGAATGATATACTTCAACAAGTACTAAAGTACAAGCCTTCAAAGAATCCCCAAGTTGAAGGATTAGCTTATAGGGTTCTCACTTGGTCTGATAACTAGGGCATCAATTATATTGAAAATCCACCGTTGGAATTCGTTCAAAGCACAAAGATTCCTAGAGGAGACACAAATAAAAAATCTTGTCCAGACGGAGTTAATAAATTCCTCCTCCCTAAAATTTCGCAACAAGCCCTAGATGGCCTCCTTATCCTTAAAGCGATGAATTTTAAGAAGAGAAAAGAAGGAAAATTTATGGGTTAAATCCAAGTCTGACCACGAAGGGACTCGAGTAGTGCCTAGACCATTGGGAGTATGGAGTCATGGGTGCTTATAGTAGGCTAAATTGACCTTTAAGGAGGCTAAAAGAGGAAGCCCTAACTACCCCTTTCAACAATTACCTTCAGTAGCATTAGTTAATCGAGTTTCATGGACAAAATATAAAAATTCACCACTAGGAACATTCATTTCATAACATCAATGAGTAACACATGCAAAACTTCCCAAGATCACATTTTCGCACCATATAAAGTAAATTACGGCATAAACCTTCACTATGAGAAAGAATCCCATGCATTAGACATTTACATAAATATATTCAACAAGAATAAGCACTTACTAGACAATATGAAGTGTATCCATCCATCAATAATGCATTTAGAAGCTCAAAAAAGACAACAGTATATCCATACATTAAAGTGCATCCCAAAAACATCCAAATCCTCTCCAAAACTGCAAGTCTGAATCCTCTAGTGAAAATCCAAAGTGTGATGGTTTAGATGAGACAAGGTCTCATCTATTTATACATGTCATATGAATTCATAAAATGGACTAAAATACCCCTAACAATATTTTAATGTGCCTAATAACAATACTTTTGGTGACAATCCCACCAAATAGCTCAAATGTCCTAACTAAGCCATCCAAAATAGGCTGAAATGCTACAACAATGTCAAAAGAGGGTTGTGGAAAGCCTAATAGACTCCTCAAGCGTCATGATGAGTGATAGCGCTCCATAAACAATGGACAAGTAGGTGGCCCCTTCATCCTCAAGCAAAACATAAAATGGTGCTCCAAGGTGGCTCTTTGGCATAAGTAATGGTCACATGGGTATCCAACTGGATCAAACAATGTCGATGCTCCATAAATAAGGGCTAGAATGATGACAAATGCCCTCCCATGCCTTCCCATACAAGACACGTCCTCCTCTAGGACCTAGATCACCTGCCAAATGTTTGGGGTAGCATGGTCCAAGTGCATCATCATCTCTGGATAATTGGGGCATGAATAAAAAACTGGCGATGATAAAGAAGCCCATGGTGTGGCAATCAATGCTCTGCTACAGTGGAGGCCCATGGCTCTCAACGCTCACCCTACAAGTGCCATTATAACCCTCTGAAGGGCTTGGATCCTATATAAGGAGGCCAAGTCCAAGATGGAGACCCACGTGTAATCCTACATAAGATCCAATGTGTCTCCTCACCTTCTAGTACAACAATCCATTAGTGTAATTGAGTAAATAAACTTGTTAATCTAGGGCAAAAGTGGACACTTCATAGTGGCATGCCCTTCCAAATGGGCATTAAAATGTACAAGCATTACCTTGCTCGACAAGAGAGGTTAATGAAGGAACCCTATTAGGTGGTTTCAACCTCTAAAGGGGTGACAGGTTCATGGTACACCCATCAAATGGTAGGTGCCATGCGAAATGATGATGGAATGGAATGGGGTGATAGGGAAGGCTTCAAACCACATGCCATGGTACAAGGGTGGCTGTAATAAGGGAAGCCCATATATTGGGTGTATAGATGTAGGAGGGAGCAATCATGGTACATGAGTTACCTCGACCTTTTTTTTCCACCCTTCTTCATATGCCTTTTGCCTTTTATTGATTTTTCTTTCCTTTACTACTCGGGGCTCCAGCGAATGAGAGCATGATGTGAATCATGTAGCAGTGATTACCCCCTTAAGGTTGTGTAGTTCATCACTCACTAGGTGTTGGGACAATCATGGGTTCCTTAATGATGTAGGGGGCACTCATAGGGGCCCCATGAACCAAAGTGATGGCTATAATACAGGGTAGAGCTAGTGTTTGGCTTTTGCCCACATGCTAAATTTTTATGTCCTGACCATCTTATGCATTTTGCAGAACATTTCTTGTTGTAAGTGGCCAAATCATGCTTTTAACTTTCCTTTAAGCTACATCAACCTCTGGGGCATCGTTCTGAGCTGGACCCAAAGTGTGGACAAGGGGAGGGGGAGGCTAACACCTAGTGGACCCAATGGACAAATGTGGACCTGGATGGTAAAAGTGTGAAAAGGGGTTGTAATGAACGGAGGAGAGTGAGATATATGGTGTCAGGTGTTGGAAAATGTAACTAGGTTCGATCTTCATTATTGTACTTGAAGTCAAAATGTAATATATTTGTCAAAAGAAAGTTGAAAGAATTTTATCATTATTTTATTTGACTTGTTAAAGCACAGGTTTCATGCTTGGGTCATATGTATAGGTCAAGCCTCCCATTGTAGGCTTTATGTTATTACCTAAGTCAATGTCTAAAGACTCCTCCATCCATAAAAGTCTCCTTGCTGCCATCATCAAGTCGACTTCCTGCAAATATTCTCAAGTTGACCTAACTACAATGACACAACTCTTCATCATCTCATGTCAGCCTATTTTCGTATGGCAACAACTATATATACATGGATGAGGGCCTTGCATTAGCAACACAGATTTTCGGATCAGAATTTCAGAGCACATGCTTCGGTGATACAAGCTCAGCTGAGGGAAAACATTTCGGTGCTATTTCAGAGAGTTTGGATAAGGCATCAAGATGATCTCCATTCTCTCACAGATCAGTATTAGGCCTCCCACAGTATTAAAGGCTATTACGGTGACCTCTTTTCGATACTCTTGCATCACCACAATGACCTCATCGGTGCTAGTATAGTGACTTCAGGTTGATGTTATTACAATGCTGCTTCCACAGTTCGGTCATGTCTCGATGCTATCATAATGTTGCCTTGATGGATGGAGGTAGTCTTGAGTCTAGATTGTAAGGGTCATGGTCGTCTCATCTTTTGAATCTATTGAAAGAAGAATTTGTGACTGGGTTTTCCCCTCAGGGGGGGGGGGGGTTCCCCTGGAAGCGTGCCTATATCTTGTGTTTTCTTCTTTTATTGCTTGGCATTAATCTTGATGATCAGAAAAGATAATTAAGAGATCTAATACTCATAATGAAAACATCACAAGTTAATGTCATAATAAGAGAAACCGTTTTAACTGCCAATTCTATGGATTTCCAACATGGTATCAGAGCTATGGTCAAAGTCAAAGGTAGTTTGAAGAACACGTATAGATCCTTGAAGAATTCTCAGTTTTGTCAAGATCCCTCAAGGTGACAACATAGTGATATTTCAGTGCTGGCACAAAGAGAAACAGTTCTGTCTTTTCAAAGAATAGGTTCCAAATTATTTTGTTGATGGCATAGTACCTCGGTACACAGTTCAGAGAAAAACTTGCACAAATATCAAAAGGACAAGGTCGGGTACATTTGAAATGGGGTTCGAATGTCACAAGTTAAACTCTCGGTGATGCTATTGAAGTTCGGACTTCAGTGAGGTAGATTTAGTGCAATTACAATGATAAGGGTTCAGTGAGAAGGTTTCACTCTCAACACAATGAGAAAGTCTTGATGCATAACAGTTATATTACATGGATAAGGACTTCACATCACACACACAGAAGTTCGATCAAGGCACTTCAAAATTTCGGTGATATTACAAGGTGACTTGGTGCTACTTCAATATCACAGTTTGGGTGCCATTCCAATTCAAGTGCCATTACAGTGACTTCAAGATGGATTCATGGCATTTTTGGTAATGGCACAATCTTAATATTTTTGGTGAAGATACAACTTTGCTATATATAACAGAGAGACATACTCTCGGTGCTATCACAATTAGGGAATGTGGATTGGGATCAGTCTAACATAGTTTCGATGCTACCATACCACAATCACGGTGCAATCACTGTCTTGGTGTAATTACAGTGATGAGGGTTCAATGTCACCACAAAGAAAAGGGTTTGGTATTCCCACAATGAGAAGGCCTTGGTGCTCCTACAATAACAAGATCTTAGTGCAATCTCAATAATGTTTTCAATAACTACAAAATTTGCACTACCATAGAGACTCTCGATAATATATTACAATAAGGAGATCTGGTAAGATTACAATGAAGAAGTATCACAATGAAGAAAGTTGGATCAACCTCAAAAGAAAAAGAATTGATGAATTCACAATCTAGAAGAGATATATATTCAAAGGTTTTCGATCAAGTGACACAATGATCTAGTTCAAATTAAATTTAGAGTGATCAACTATTCTCTTGCAAGCCTTCTCTACAACATTCAACAAATTGAGAACAACTTCTAACACAAGTAAGTATTGTGATCTTTGTGCTTTAGTCATCTAACAACGTGCTTGCAGTTTCCAAGGAGAGCATAAAGTCCTATAAATCATTGATCTCTCAATTACAGAAGTTCAAGATATGAAAACTCAAGGTACGAATATTTATAAGCTTTCATTGTGTCTTAGATGGTCCATATAATTCTAGCCTAGATAAAGAACCTTAAACTTTACCTTCTGGGATTTATAAAGCAATCTAGGATGTCAAGTAAAATCTTAGTATTAATTGGAAGGAAAGATAAAGTTGATTTTCATATAAAGGATTCCATCCTCCATTATAGATTGATAGCTAACATCATATTCTAGGTATCTCATATTCTGTTTCAAGGTATTTGTTACAGGTACAAAATATCATGGCACTTCAAGGAGTCCCTACAAGGTTTGTCAAGAAACAAAGGTATGTTTTCAAACTACAAAACATTGATTTCCTTATAATAAATGTTTATCCATTTCATAATATATTACTAACATCATTATGTCCAACTATATTGAATCATAATGATTCTTGCTTTGGGTGATTCATCACTTGATAAATCTACCCCTCCTCATATTCTTAATTGTTTTTATAGAACCCTAGACAGGTTCTCTGGAAAACCCTAACCTAAGGGTATGCTAATGTCAATGTCTGAAACCCTAAAACTGCTTAGTGTTATTGTGAAATGCTATATGGTTATTGATGTCATGTTTGGGATTTTGGTATGATCATGAAAACCTAACTTGTTAGGGTTGAATGATGTTTGTTTGAGATCTTGAACCTTTGAAATTTTGGAATAGTAGGGTTTTCTTTGCTATGTTATGAAACCCTAGATCTTTAGGGTTTGGTTAGGTCTATAAGAAAAACCCTTGTTATGTATTTAGAATCCTAGGAATGAATCCCTAGGTGTGTGTTCATTTGGTTGAAACCCTAGCCTATTCTAGTTCGGTATATGTTTAATAGATTAATATTGCCTAACATATGATGTGTTGATGAATTCCTATATATATGTGTTGACCTAAGTGTAAATGGTCATGAGTTCTAGGGTTTGGAAACAAGCCCTAGTCAAAGGTTGATGTTCTAGGATGATGTTGTTTTGGAAAATCTAGGGTCTTGCAGCTAAACCCTAGTAGTAGTTAAACTCTCTAGCATGTATAACCATCCGGAATTTATGAATCTATATAATGATTCCGGAGAAATTGAAGATGGAAATCTAGGGTTTACTTCAAACCCTAGTAGATGCTAGTCATGATATTGACTAAGTTGTCATTGGTTTTGATTGTTGAAGCTCATGAATGAAATCTTAGTGAGGAGTCTAACATATGATTTCTGAAAATTGTTAGATTCATTGATTTGACTTGTTTCTAGGGTTTTCTATGTGGAAAGGTATATCATACATTTGAAAGAAACATTGAAACCCTAAATGTAATGAAAGTTGTTATGAAATAGTCTAGGGTTTATGACTGAGTCCCTAGTAAGAGCGGGAGAGGGAGCGGAGAGCAGGAGCGAAAACGAGAGCAGGAGCGACCATTTTCAGAAGCTCCCGGTTTGGGAGCGAATGCGGGAACGATTTTTTAAAAATATATATATTTTTTATATTTTTTAATTTTTTATACATATATGTCAACAAAAACATGTATGTAGAATGATGAATTAGACATAAAAAACATTAAAAAACATAGATTGATCATTGAACCATATCACATCAATCATCTAGAAATTATAATCGTCATCAACCATGTCCACAAGATAGTAAAATACATATTACAACTGCAACATATTGAGTTTCATGAATCATGATTCATCAAATTCAATCTTAAAGTTTCAACTTCAAGTTTTCAAAATTGAAATTCAATAGCATTTATCATCATTGATCACCAAAGTTGTACTTGTAAGCTAAGTTTAACCATTACAAGAAGTAATATCTTAGATATTTCTAAGTCCTAACTTCTAACTGTTAACATGATGTGAAATGTTATAAATTTATAAAATGAAACATGAATAATGAAATGAAATGAAACAACTTTAGTCTTTCACGAAGCATCATATTCATAATTCACAATCATTACCAATGAGTTATAGTTGCCAAGGCCCAACTTCAAACTTCAAATTTTCATTGTCATAGTGATATATTGTTTACAAAAAATATCATTATGATATGAAAGAGTCAAGAGTCAAGAGTCAAGGACTCAAAACTCAACAATTATGAAAACTAAAGTCCAATAGAAACTAAAAACGACAAGTAAACTGTAAATCTACATGTGGCCCTTGCCACGAGAGTCTCCAGGAGTATAAGCAGGTTGTGGTGCTCTTCTAGGAGTCTCCCACACAGACCGACGACCAGAACTAGAACCTCCACGTGAGGGTGTAGATGGAGCTGGTGATAGCAAAGGAACAAGACTCGAACCTCGAGCACTGCTACTGAATGGTGGAGGTGGAGGTGGAGGTGGCATGGCTGCTGCAACGGCTTCATCTTCATCCCTTACAAGTTCCTCTTCTAGTTCTTCAATATGTACAATGCCATCCTCCAAATTGTCATCCTTTGGGTGATTGTCCCAAATTTTGTATGTGGGATCCTCATAAGCCCGATCACAGTAATGACTCAACAACCTCAAGTTGTAGTGCACATAAACCAAGCTTTCTGCTCGGTTTTCATTGAGTCTGTTTCTTTTCACATTATGTATGTAGCTGTAGGTGCTCCAACACCTCTCTGCAGAAGAAGTATTTACAACTTGTGAAAGAACTTTTTTTGCCAATTTTGGCAAAAGTCCCTGCCCGCCATATGTTTCCCACCATGTGAGAGTATCAAATCTATCTCTATCGTCCATTGCATGGAAGTTACCATACAAACCAGTGCCACTGAAGTATCTGCCTATTTCAAGGCGCACAGCTGCACATTCCTCCTTGTCAGGTACCAATTTTTCTAATGCTTCCAGATATCCTCTAGTTACCTCTGGATCTAAATGGGGTTTGGTCCTAACCCCACCCCCTACTGCAGGTTGGCCCAACCAAGACGTAGAGTAGTATTTTGGCGTAAGGATATACGCCAAGCAATGTAGTGGAAGATTAAGTCTATTCCACCGTTCACACACACAATCGTGGATCAGTTTGTACAAGTTGGGATCTCTGTTATGAACAACATTTTTTATTTGCCCCAACATGGTGTCCATCTGCTCATACACCTCGCCAATCACTGGTTTGTCTGTATCTGCAAACCGAATCATGTGATAAATGGCTTGGTGAAATCCAAAACTTGCCTCACACTTGTCCAAAAATGGCCATCAAGAGCGGCCTCCTCCACCATTTCAAAACCTCCCCTGTCAGCTGCATTTGTAGCCC
>APFE031612915.1:1513-12481 GCA_000404065.3 Pinus taeda
TCCATCATAGTCCTCAGAGAGATCTTTCCAACGGGGTATCATGCACGTCAAACAAAGATAATATGACCAAGTCACAACCCCTTGAAGTTGGTTGTCCAACTAAACCCAACGGGGTCCATAAACTCTTGGTGTTACATCTCCTCGGGTTATGGTTTTGGTTGTTTAAGGTTTGCTCTTATTGTTGAATAATAAAAACTCCTTTGAGCATCATTGTAACGTAGTTCAGAGGCAAGTAACCACCACATCCCTTCTTAGAGATAAGCTACCATCACCGAGCTAGTCTCATTTCCATACTGTTTGTAAGAATATTCCATTATTTGATATTAATCAAACGAAGTGTTTATTCTGCTGCATCTCTGTATTTATGGTTATATCTGTAATTTGTTGTGTTCTTGTTTAAATTCGGATCAGTGGTATCAAAACAATCTTCTTTTTCTCTATTTTTCTTTGGATGTCCCTAACGAGGTAAGGATATAAGGAGTTAGGGCTTGATTTGGTTGAACCTTTGCAAGATCAACCTTGCAAACCTCAACGACCTCCCATGGAGGATGAAAAGAAAGACGAGGGAGCAGGAGATCCTATCAAAATCTTGCTCGAAGAAGCCCTCGAGCGATAAAGGAACGCGATGATGGACAACTATACCAAGATCCTTCAGCGACTACCCAGGGGCGATGCATCTAACAACTACTCTAGAAACGCTACACCATTTAAGGTACAAGTTAACATTGAAATCCCCATATTTGAGGGCCAAATAGATGCAGATGTTGTAGATAAATGGTTGAATCTTTTAGAAGGATATTTTTTTGTTCATGATTTTTTGGGTCAAGAAATGATTACTTTTTCTCTTCTTAATGCCACCCCCCACGTCAAGGACTGGTGGGAAACTTATTGTGAGCAGAAGGATGAAAGTACGAACTCACTGTTTTAAGTTGTTCCCACTTGGAATTCATTCTGGGATGCCATAAAGGAGAAGTACTACAATGTCGGAAGCTATGAGGATAAATACATAAAGTGGACCATGCTACGGCAGGGAAGGGACGAAGACGTGCCAGAGTTTACCAATATTTTTCATACCCTTCACACAAAGTTGGGTATCAAGGATTTTGTGTTGCATTTGGTACTCAAATACCGCAACTACCTACATAGGTATATCCAGGACAAGATGGAGTTCCTGGACATCTCCACGCTCAGAACGACATAGCAATACGCTGTTAATATTGAGCAGAAGTTTAAACAGAAGAAGTGAGACTTTGGATCTGCGAATCAGAGGCAATGGAAAGGCTTCTCCAAACTGCAAAACCAAGGACAAAGCCTAGACGGGGCAATCCAAGACAACTCATCAAAACTGCAAGAGAATAAGAACACCACAAAGTCAAAGAAGGACACAGGAAAGTGGTGTGAGTTCCACAAAAGCCCCACTCATAACACAAGTGAGTGTTTGACCAAGCAGTCGCTGGTGGCTGAGTTGAAGGCTTCAAAATTATATGCATGTTCCAAACCTGAGTCAAAAATTGACAAGAGGAATAACAAAGGGAAGCAAATCATTAATGCGAAGCCCAGCGCCACTGTTGCCATCGCCAAGATCGTGAAGAATGAGCCGGAAGATCCAAAGGAGGGGGAGCACGTTTTCCACTCACAGATATGGGTGAAGGGTTCAATGCTACAATTCATTGTGGATAGTGGGAGCCAAAAGAACCTCATTTCAGCAGAGGTCGTGAAGTGGCTGGGACTATCGACCATACCACACCCATAACTGTACAATATAGGGTGGCTTCACCAAGGACGAGATCTCCGAGTCCGTTAGCAGTGTTGCCTTCTCCACCGTATCAAGCCTTCACATATGAGGTATTGTGTGATGTTGCACCTCTTGATGTTTTTGATGTACTATTAGGCCAACCATACTTGTGGAAGCGACATGCTATGTATGAGTCAAGGCATTGCGCTGTTATTATTTCTTTGTGTAATACATTATACAGGATATTGGAGGTAGCCCCACCTACCACCACTTCTTTGATCTTTGCTAAGAAAGGTAGTAAGATCATCTCCCAGACTAGGAAATTTATTTTCTTTTTGGTTCACTCTCAAAGGAAGGGGAATATCGTAGCCACGTTCATGTCCCCTAGGAAAGGTTCCTCCATGCAGCAGAAGTAGGTGGATACAATCATGAAAGGATACAGGGACATCTTCTCCTCACTGACAGGGGTACCATTACACTGTCAGGTCAGGAATTTGCTCGATTTGACTCCCAGAGCACCTCTACCCAATGGGTTGATATATCATCACTCCATTGTGGAAAATTCCAAGTAAAAGGAATGACATGATCAACATCGGATGCCACAAAAGTTTCAGGTGGGCAAAAAAGTCTGGTTGCATTTGTAGAAAGAATGCCCTACAAGATCCCATCCGAAGCTTAGACCACTCTTATATGGTTCTTACACCATTACCAAGGCTATGGGAAACAATTATTTAGAGCACAACATTCCCCCATTCCTTGGCTTGCACTGAGTGTTCAATGTGGACCACCCTCGACCATGCTTCCCACCATTACTTGACACATCAGAGATTGTAGAACAACTCACCAGGGACCAAGTTCAGCAGAAGTTTCCCCATCTCATGGAGGTACTCAACACAATGGGGACCATTACATCCTAAGGGGGGAGGAATGATCCAAGTGGATGTTGGTGGCCACCCGCCTATCCCAATTGGACCCCGACAACTATCTCTTTTAGTTTTTCAGTTTCCTTAATTGTAGCATAGTTTACTATTTTTAGCAGTTTTTCTAGTCCTAAACTTCCAGAGCCATTTTGTGGCCGTATATGATGTTTTTTTGGTAATCTACTACCAACCATATTTGAATAACTTTGTCTTTTTTGTCATAATCCTCGGAGATATCTTTTCAAAGGGATATCATGTGCATCAAATGGAGATAATATGACCAAGTCACGACCCCGAGAAGTTGGTTGTCCAACTAACCCCAACGGGGCCCATAAACTCTTGGTGTTACATCTCTTCGAGTTAGGGTTTTGGCTGTTTAGGGTTTTGGCTTATTGTTCAATAATAAAAATGCCCTTGAGCCTCATTGTAATGAAATTCAGAGGTAGGTAGCCACCACATCTCTTCTCAGAGATAAGCTACCATTGTCGAGCTAGTCTCATTTCCACACTGTTTGTAAGAATATTTCATTATTTCATATTAATCAAAGGAAGTATTATTTCTATTGCATCTCTGTATTTATGGTTATATTTATAATTTGTTGCGTTCTTTTTTAAATTCGGATCAGTGGTATCAGAGCAGTCTGCTCTTTCTCTATTTTTATTTGCATGTCCCCAATGAGGTAAGGATATAAAGAGTTAGGGCTCGATCTGGTTGAACCTTTGCAAGACTAGCCTCGCAAACCTCGACGACTTCCCATGGCAGATGAAAAGAAAGATGAGGGGGTAGGAGATCCTATCAAAATATTACTCGAAGAAGCCCTCGAGCGACAAAGGAATTCGATGATGGACAACTTTTCCCAGATCCTTCAGTGGCTACCCAGGGGCGATGCATATAACATCTACTCTAGAAACACCACACCATTTAAGGTACAATTTCTTTGAAATGCCCATATTCGAAGGCCAAATAGGTGAAGAGGCCATAGATAAATTTTTGAATCTGTTAGAAGGATATTTTTCTATTCATGATTTTTCCGACCGAAAAAATATTACTTTTGCTCTTCTCAAAGCCGCCCCCCATGTCAAGGACTGGAGGGAAACCTATTGTGAGAAGAAGGATGAAAGTCTGAGGTCACTGTTTTCAGCTGCTCCCACTTGGAATTTATTCTAGGATGCCATAAAGGAGTATTACTACCCTGTGGGAGGCTATGAGGATAAATACATAAAGTGGACCACGTTGCGGCAGGGAAGGGACCAAGACATGTCAGAGTTTACCAATATTTTTCATACCCTTTGCACAAAGTTGAGTATCAAGGATTCTGAGTGGCTTTTGGTACTCAAATACCGCGTTTACCTACACAGGTATATCTAGGACAAGATGGAGTTCCTAGACATCTCCTCGCTCGGCACGGCGTACTGATACACTGCAAAGATTGAGAAGAAGTTTAAACAAAAGAAGCACAACTTTGGATCTTCGAATCCGAAGCAAGGGAAAGGCTTCCCCAAACCGCAGAACCAAAAATTCAAGATAGGGTAATCGAAGACAACCCATCGAGACCACAAGAAAAGAATAACACCACAAAGCCAAAGAAGGACACAGGAAAATAGTGTGAGTTCCACAAGAGCTCCACTCATAACACAAGTGAGTCTCGGACCAAGAAGTCGCTGGTGGCGGAGTTGAAGACTTCAAAATTAGATGCATGTCTGACCTTGAGTTAGAACTTGACAAGAGGAATGGCAAAGGGAAGCAAATCATTGATGCAGAGCCCAACACCACTATTTCCACCACCAAGATCCAGAAGAATGAGCCCAAAGATCCAGAGGAGGAGGAGCTTCTTTTCCACTCACAAATGTGGGTGAAGGGTTCGCTGCTGCAATTCATTGTTGATAGTGGGAGCCAAAAGAACCTCATTTCAGTAGAGGTCATGAAGAGGCTGGGACTATCGACTGTACCACACCCGAAATCATACAGTTTGGGGTGGCTTCACCAAGAATCAGATCTCCAAGTCTGCTAGCATTTTTGCCTTGCCTACAACATCAAGCCCTTCAAAGATGAGATATTGTGTGATGTTGCACCTCTTGATGTTTGTGATGTACTATTAGGCCAATGATACTTGTAGAAGTGACATGTTGTGTATGAGTCAAGGCCTCGTGTTGTTATTATTTCTTTGTGTAATACATTATACAGGATACCGGAGGTAGCCCAACCTACTGCCACTTCTTTGATCTTTGCTAAGAAAGGCAGTAAGATCATCTCCCAGACTAGGAAATTTATTTTCTTCTTGGTTCATTCTCAAAGGAAAGAGAAGATCGTAGCCACATCAATGGCCCTCGAGAAGGGTTCCTCCACGTAGCACAAGCAGATGGATACGGTCATGAAAGGATATAGGGACATCTTCTCCTCACCGATAGGGGTACCCTTACACTGTCAGGTCAAGCATTCGATTGATCTGACTCCCAGAGCACCTCTACCTAACGAGCTGATATATCATTGCTCCATTGTGGAAAATTCCAAGTACAAGCAGCGACATGATCAACATCGGGTGCCACAAAAGTTTCAAGTGGGCAACAAAGTCCGGTTGCATTTGCAGCAAGAACGCCTTACAAGAGCCCATCCGAAGCTCATACCACTCTGATATGGTCCTTACACCATTACCAAGGCTGTGGGAAAAATGCTTTGGAGCACAACATTCCCCCATTCCTTGTCTTGCACCGAGTGTTCAATGTGGATTGCCCTCGACCATGCTTCCCACCATTATTGGACACATCAGAGATTGTAGAACAACTCACCATGGACCGAGTTGAGTAGAAGTTTCCCCATCTCATGGAGGCACTCAACGCAATGGGGACCATTGGTTCTTGAGGGGGGAGGAATGATCCAGGTGGATGTTGGTGGCCATGTACCTATCCCACTTGGACCCCCACAACTCTCTCTTTCAGCTTTTCAGTTTCCTTAATTGTAGCACAATTTACTATTTTTAGTAGTTTTTCGGGTCCTAAACTTCCAGAGTCTTTTTGAGGCCTTAAATGACGTTTTTTTGTCAATCTACCACCAACGATATTTTTTAAAAAAGTGTATTTTTTTTCATATTCCTCAGAAAGATATTTCCAATGGGGTATCATGCGCGTCAAACAGAGTTAATATGACCAAGTCATGATCCCGGGAAGTTGGCTGTCCAACTAACCCCAATGGGGCCAATAAACTCTTGGTGTTACATCTCCTCGAGTTAGGGTTTTGGTTGTTTAGGGTTTTCTCTTATTGTTCAATAATAAGATGTCCCTTGAGCCTCATTATAACGCAATTCAAAAGCAGGTAGCCACCACATCTCTTCTCAGAGATAATCTACCATCGTTGAGCTAGTCTCATTTCCATAATGTTTGTAAGAATATTTCATTATTTGATATTAATCAAAGGATGTGTTATTTCTGCTGCATCTCTGTATTTATGGTTATATTTGTAATTTGTTGCATTTCTATTTAAATTTGGATTAGTGGTATCAGTTCAATCTACTCTTTCTCTATTTTTCTTCGCATGTCCCCAACGAGGTCAGGATATAGGAGATTAGGGCTCGATCTGGTTGAACCATTGCAAGATCAGCCTTGCAAACCTCGACGACCTCCCATGGCAGATGAAAATAAAGATGAGGGGGCAGGAGATCCTATCAAAATCCTGCTTGAAGAAGCCCTCGAGCAACAAAGGAATGCAATGATGGACAACCTTTCCTAGTTCCTTCAGCAGCTACCCAAGGGTGACGCATCTAACAGCTACTCTGGAAACGCCACACCATTTAAGGTATAAGTTAACTTTGAAATCCCCATATTTGAGGGCCAAATAGATGCAAACGCCATAGGTAAATGGTTGAATCTTTTAGACGTATATTTTTCTATTCATGATTTTTTCGGTTGAGAAAATATTACTTTTTCACTTCTCAAAGCCGCCCCCCATGTCAAGGACTAGTGCGAAACCTATTGTGAGCAGAAGGATGAAAGTATGAACTCACTGTTTTCAGCCGCTCCCACTTGGAATTCATTCTGGGATGCCATAAAGGAGCAGCACTACCCTGTCGTAAGCTATGAGGATAAATACATAAAGTGGACCACGCTGCGGATGGGAAGTTATCAAGACATGCTAGAGTTTACCAATATTTTTCATACCCTTTGCACAAAGTTGGGTATCAAGGATTTTGAGTAGCATTTGGTACTCAAATACCACGACTGCCTACACAGGTATATCCAGGACGTGTTGGAGTTCCTAGACATCTCCTCACTTGGCAAGGCGTACCGATACGCTGTTAAGATCAAGCATAAGGCTATACAAAAGAAGCGAGACATTGGATCCGCGAATCCGAAGCAAGGGAAAGGCTTCCTCAAACCACAGAACCAAGGACAAAGCCAAGATGGGGCAACCCAAGACAACCTTCCAAAGCCACAAGAAAAGAACAACACCACAAAGTCAAAGAAGGACACATGAAAGTGGTGTTAGTTCCACAAGAGCCCCACTCATAACACAAGTGAGTGTCGGACCAAGCAATCATTGGTGGCCGAGTTGAAGGCTTCAGAAGCGGATGCATGTTCCGACCCTGAGTCAAATCTCGACAAAAGGAATGAAAAAGGGAAGAAAATCATTGATACGGATCCCAGCACCACTGTTTCCACCACCAAGATCTAGAAAAATGAGCCCGCAGATCTAGAGGAGGGGGAGCATCTTTTCCACTCACAGATGTGGGTGAAGGGTTCATCGCTGCAATTCATTGTTGACAGTGGGAGCCAAAAGAACCTCATTTCAGCAGAGGTCGTGAAGCAGCTGAGATTACCGACCATACCACACCCAAAACCATACAGTATCGGGTGGCTTCACCAAGGACGAGATCTCCGAGTCTGCCAGCAGTGTCGCCTTCCCTACATCATCAATCCTTTCACAGATGAGGTATTTTCTGATGTTGCACCTCTTTATGTTTGTGATGTACTATTAGGCCAACCATACTTGTGGAAGAGACATGCTATCTATGAGTCAAGGCCTTGCACTATTATTACTTCTTTGTGTAATACATTATACAAGATACCAGAGGTAGCCCCACCTACCACCACGTCTTTGATCTCTGCGAAGAAAGGCAGTAAGATCATTTCCCAGTCTAGGAAATTTCTTTTCTTTCTGGTTCACTCTCAAAGGAAGGGGATGATCATAGCCAAATCCATGGCCCCTAGGAAGGGTTCCTCCATGTAGCAGAAGCAGGTGGATACAGTCATGAAATGATATAGGGACATCTTCTCCTCACTGACAGGGGTGCCCTTACATTGTCATGTCAAGCATTCGCTTGATCTGACTCCTAGAGCACATCTACCGAATGGGATGATATATCATTGCTCCATTGTGGAAAATTCCAAGTACAATAGGTGACATGATAAACATCGGATTCCACACAAGTTTTATGTGGGAAACAATGTCTTGGTGCATTTGCAGAAAAATTCCTTACAAGAGCCCATCCGAAACTCAGACCACTCTGATATGGTCCTTACACCATTATCAATGTTGTGGGAAACAATGCTTTGGAGCACAACATTCCCCCATTCCTTGGCTTGCACCAAGTGTTCAATGTGGACTACCCTCGATCATGCTTCCCACCATTACTCGACACATCAGAGATTGCATAACAACTCACCAGGGACCAAGTTCAATAGAATTTTCCCCATCTCACGAAGGCACTCAACTCAATGGGGATCATTGCTTCCTAAGGGGGGACGAATGATCCAGGTGGATGTTGGTGGCCACTCGCCTATCCCACCTGGACCTCCACAACTGTTTTTTTCAGTTTCCTTAATTGTAGGGGGAGGAGATCCTATCAAAATCTTGCTCGAAGAAGCCCTCGAGTGACAAAGTAACATGATGATGGACAACTTTTCCCAGATCCTTCAGCAGCTACCCGGGGGCGACACATCTAACAACTACTCTGGAAACATCGCACCATTTAAGGTGCAAGTTAACTTTGAAATCCCCATATTCGAGGGCCAAATAAATTCAGACGCCATAGATAAATGGTTGAATCTTTTAGAAGGATATTTTTATGTTCTTGATTTTTTTGGCCGAGAAAAGATTGTTTTTCTCTTCTCAAAGCGCCCCCCACGTCAAGCACTGGTGGGAAACCTATTGTGAGTAGCAGGATGGAAGTACAAACTCACTATTTTTAGTTGCTCCCACTTGGAATTCATTCTAGGATGCCATAAAGGAGTAGTACTACCTTGTCGTAAGCTATGAGGATAAATGCATAAAGTGGACTACACTGCAGTAGGGAAGCGACCAATACTTGCTGGAGTTTACCAATATTTTTCATACCCTTCACATAAAGTTGGGTATCAAGGATTCTAAGCAACATTTGGTACTCAAATACCATGGCTGCATACACAGGTATATCTGGGATGAGACGGAGTTCCTGGACATCCCCTCGCTCGGCATGGTGTACTGATACATTGTCAACATCGAGCAAAAGTTTAAACAGAAGAAGCGAGACCTTGGATCTGCGAATTTGAAGCAAGGGAAAGGCTTCCCCAAACCGCAAAACCAAGGAAAAAGCCAATACAGGGCAACCCAAGACAACCTGTCGAAGCTGCAAGAAAAGAACAACACCAAAAAGTCAAACAAGGTCATAGGAAAGTGGCGTGAGTTCCACAAGAGCCTCACTGATAACACAAGTGAGTGTTGGACCAAGCAGTTGTTGGTGGACAAGTTGAAGGCTTCAGAATCAGATGCATGTTCCAATGCTAAGTAAGAACTCTACAAGAGGAATGACAAAGGGAAGCAAATCATTGATGCAGATCCCAGTGCCATTGTTGCCACCACCAAGATCTAGAAGAATGAGCTTGAAGATCCAGAGGAGGGGGAGCATCTTTTCCACTCACAGATGTGGGTGAAGGGGTCACCGCTGCAATTCATTGTTGATAGTGGGAGCCAAAAGAACCTCATTTCAACAGAGCTCGTGAAGCAGGTGGGACTACCAACCATACCATACCCGCAACCGTATAATACCAGGTGGCTTCACCAAGGACAAGATCTTTGAGTCCCCCAACAATGCCACCTTCCCTACAACATCGAACCCTTCACATATGAGGTATTGTGTAATGTTTCACCTCTTGATGTTTGTGATGTACTATTAGGTCAACCATACTTGTGGAAGCAACATGATGTGTATGAGTCAAGGCCTCACGCTGTTATTATTTCTTTGTGTAATACAATATACAGGATACCGGAGGTAACCCCACCTACTGCCACTTCTTTGATCTCTGCTAAGAAAGGCAGTAAGATCATCTCCCAGACTAGGGAATTTATTTTATTTTTGGTTCGCTCTCAAAGGAAGGGGAAGATTATAGCCACGTCCATGGCCCCTGGGAAGGGTTCCTCCACGCAATAGAAGTAGGTGGATACGGTCATGAAATGATGCAAGGACATATTCTCTTCATTGATAGGGGTACCATTACACTGCCAGGTCAAGCATTCACTCCATATGACTCCCAAAGCACCTCTACCCAACGGGCCGATATATCATCTCTCCATTGTGGAAAATGCCAAGTGCAAGCAGCGACATGATCAACATTGGGTGCCAGACAAATTTTAGGTGGGAAGCAAAGTCCGGTTGCATTTGCATAAATAACACCTTACCACAGCCCATCCGAAGCTAAGACCACTCCGATATGGTCCTTGCACCATTACCAAGGTTGTGGGAAATAGTGCTTTGCAGCACAACATTCCCCCATTCCTTGGCTTGCACCAAGTGTTCAATGTGGACCACCCTCCACCATGCTTCCCACCATCACTAGACAGATCAGTGATTGCATAACAACTCACTAGGGACCAAGTTCATCAGAAGTTTCCCCATGTCATGTAGGCACTCAATGCAATAGAGACCATTGCTTCCTAAGGGGGGAGGAATGATCCAGGTGGATGTTGGTGGCCACTCGCCTATCCCACTTGGACCCCCACAACTATCTCTTTCAGTTTTTCAGTTTCCTTACTTGCAGCACAATTTACTATTCTTAGCGGTTTTTTGGGTCCTAAACTTTCGGAGCCGTTTCGATGCCCTAAATGACGTTTCTTTGGTAGTCTACCGCTAGCGATTTTTTAACAAAATCGGCTTTTCAGTCGTAGTCGTCATAGAGATATTTCCAAAGGGGTATCATGCGCGCCAAACAGAGATAATATGACCAAGTCATGACCCCGGGAAGTTGGTTGTCCAACTAACCCCAACGGGTCCCATAAACTCTTGGTGTTACATCTCCTTGGGTTAGGGTTTTGGTTGTTTAGGGTTTTCTCTTATTTTTCAATAAT